>CANNZV010004505.1:0-39961 GCA_947561585.1 Caprella mutica
AAAGAATATAGGGAGAGCCCCCAAATTAAGTTACACAAAATCCCACCAAAATATCTTCTCTGCGTATATATCTTTACAAACTTCATCACCATTTCTCCAAACTCTTTCATATTCAAAAAATGTGTCAACAAGAATTAGGGTTTGAAAAGCCGCTCTTGGTTTTCAGGGAGATTTTTTTAATAGGATTATCTACCATTTGGAGCCGTGAAACACCTGCTAGAAAATGAACAGAAACTAAGTTATGGAGGACAGTAGAATTCCTCTATAGTGAACTCTTTTATAGTGAACTCCTCTATAGTGAACTCCTCTATAGTGAACTCCTCTATAGTGAACTCCTCTATAGTGAACTCCTCTAAAGTGAACTCTTTTATACTGAATTCCTCTAAAGTGAACTCTTTTATAGTGAGCTCCTCTATAGTGAACTCCTCTATAGTGAACTCCTCTATAATGAACTCCTCTATAGTGAACTCCTCTATAGTGAACTCCTTTATAGTGAATGATTTAGGATATACCTCGATAGTGAACAAAAATTTTTCAGTCTGCAACGAATCACAATTCGTTTTAGAAACTTGAAGGCTGTTTTATGGCACACTAAGGAACTTGGTTCACTATACGGGGTACATCCTAACTCATCGTTCTCTATAAAGGACTTCTTTATAGAAGAGTTCTACTGTAGTAGAAAATCGTGTATGGTATTCTTATAAATATACGGACACTCACTGAGACTTCCCAATGAGTTGGTGACCATATAAACAAAGCATTTCAAATGTAAGACATTACTATAAATGTTCAATTAGTGTTTCAATTGGAAAAACATAATAAATATATTCCCCATTATGTGGATACAGTATCAATTGGTATATTCCCCAGTATTTGGATAGCATTTCAATTGGAATATTCCCCAGTATTTGGATAGCATTTCAATTGGAATATTCCCCAGTATTTGGATAGCATTTCAATTGGAATATTCCCCAGTATTTGGATAGCATTTCAATTGGAATATTCCCCAGTATTTGGATAGCATTTCAATTGGAGTATTCCCCAGTATTTGGATAGCATTTCAATTGGAATATTCCCCAGTATTTGGATAGCATTTCAATTGGTATATTCCTCAGTATTTGGATAGCATTTCAATTGGAATATTCCCCAGTATTTGGATAGCATTTCAATTGGAATATTCCCCAGTATTTGGATAGCATTTCAATTGGAATATTCCCCAGTATTTGGATAGCATTTCAATTGGAATATTCCCCAGTATTTGGATAGCATTTCAATTGGTATATTCCCTTGATATTCCCAAAGCAGTCGCCTGAAAATTATTCAAACGAACGCGTCAGTTTTCTTTGGCAACTGAAAGTAAATTGAAACTACTCCTCCTTCTCGTCCAATGACTGATGGAATGTAAATGAAACTGAATAATTGACGAGGCGACGCTATAGAGAGGAAGTTGGTCAATGAATGGTCAAAAGGAGAAAAAGGTGGTCAATGAATGGTCAAAAGGAGAAAAAGGTGGTCAATGAATGGTCAAAAGGAGAAAAAGGTGGTCAATGAATGGTCAAAGAGAGAAAAGTGGTCAATGAATGGTCAAAAGGAGAGAAAGGTTGTCAATGAATGGTCAAAGAGAGAAGGGTGGTCAATGAATGGTCAAAATAGAGAAAGGTGGTCAATGAATGGTCAAAAGGAGAGAAAGGTGGTAAATGAATGGTCAAAAGAGAGAAAGGTGGTCAATGAATGGTCAAAGAGAGAAGGGTGGTCAATGAATGGTCAAAATAGAGAAAGGTGGTCAATGAATGGTCAAAAGAGAGAAAGGTGGTCAATGAATGGTCAAAAGAGAGAAAGGTGGTCAATGAATGGTCAAAGAGGGAAAGGTGGTCAATGAATGGTCAAAGAGAGAAGGGTGGTAAATGAATGGTCAAAGAGAGAAGGGTTGTAAATGAATGGTCAAAAGGAGAGAAAGGTGGTAAATGAATGGTCAAAAGGAGAGAAAGGTGGTCAATGAATGGTCAAAAGACAGAAAGGTGGTCAATGAATGGTCAAAAGAGAGAAAGGTGGTCAATGAATGGTCAAAGAGGGAAAGGTGGTCAATGAATGGTCAAAAGAGAGAAAGGTGGTCAATGAATGGTCAAAGTGAAATATAAAAGTAGTCAAAAAGAGTGAGAAAAGTTCTTCTGTTTTATCAATTTAATAATTAACAATAACAATTAAAAATAACAATTAAAAATAACAATTAAAAATAACAATTAACAATAACAATTAAAAAATAACAATTAACAATAACAATAACAACAACAATTAACCATAACAATTAACAATAACAATTAACAATAACAATTAACAATAACAATTAACAATAACAATTAACGGTTCTAGGTAAATTGCTCGAAAACAATTGCTCGAAAGACAATTGCTCGAAAACAATTGCTCGAAAAACAATTGCTCGAATGAACAATTGCTCGAAAAAACAATTGCTCGAAAGACAATTGCTCGAAAAACAATTGCTCGAACGAATAATTGCTCGAATGAACAATTGCTCGAATTATCAAATTGCTCGAATGAACAAAATTGCTCGAATTATAAAATTGCACAGTTTTCGATTTTATAAAAGTCAGTTATTCATGAAGTGGAGCTGCACCTAACAATCCTTGTTTCTTTTTAGTAATTGATCATTAATCATTCTATAAATTATTTTAATTATAACTCATTCTGCATATAATCTATTTATAAACCGTTTGTGTCATCTCGTATGTAACATGTGAATTGGAATCATGTGGTGAATCAGTACTATTCATGTTTTTTTATCATAAAACCTGAAAATTTATTTATTACTAGCCTATTTGTATGTGGCACCTCAATCGGTGAAATTTCTCAAAGTTATGGCAGAGTTTTAATAAATCTACAAATTTTTTCGGGTTTTATAATAAAAAAAATGAATAGTAGTGATTCACCACATGATTCCAATTCAAATTTTACACACGAGATGACACAAACGGTCTAAGAAAATTGATTATGCAGAATGAGTAAAAATTAAAATCATTTATAGAATGATTACTGCACAGAGAAAAAAGTATACTCATATCTAATGGGTCATCAATTTATGCTTTGAATCAATTTATTACGTGAGTTGGTTGGACTCTATTCATGTTTTCATGTGTGTTAAAACAACTATGACGTGGTGTGTCATCAAACTCTAGTTAATTCAATTCATTTTATAGATTGAATTAACTTACTATGAGAGTTAAAAGATACCTTTTTGAAAATTTTAAAGTATGTTGAAACAACTATGACAGAGTGTATTGTAGTAACTCACAACGACTGTTAATATAATGTATCTGGTGTATAAATTAACTTGCTATGCGAGTTGGCGCTACTTTTTTTAAGTTTAAGAGCGAGTCAAAACGACTGATTTGTTTTAACCCACGTCAATTTAACTACTTTTAAGTAGTACCTTCATCTCACCATGTAGGTAGGTGCAAAAGTAACCCATTCATATGAGTAAAAAAAATCAAATTTGATTTAATTCAACTAATCCTTTTTCTGTGTGTGATAAATTACTAAAAAGAAACAAGGATTGTTAGGTGCAGCTCCACTTCATAAATAACTGACTTTTATAAAATCGAAAACTGTGCAATTTTATAATTCGAGCAATTTTGTTCATTCGAGCAATTTGATAATTCGAGCAATTGTTCGTTCGAGCAATTGTTATTCGAGCAATTGTTTTACGAGCAATTGTTCTTTCGAGCAATTGTTCATTCGAGCAATTGTTTTTCGAGCAATTGTTTTCGAGCAATTGTCTTTCGAGCAATTGTTTTCGAGCAATTTACCGGCTACCACAATTAACAATAACAATTAACAATAACAATTAACAATAACAATTAACAATAACAATTAACAATAACAATTAACAAAAACAATTAACAATAACAATTAACAATAACAATTAACAATAACAATTAACCATAACAATTAACAATTAACAATAACAATTAACAATAACAATTAACAATAACAATTAACAATAACAATTAACAATAACAATTAACAATAACAATTAACAATAACAATTAACAATAACAATTAACAATAACAATTAACAATAACAATTAACAATAACAATTAACAATAACAATTAACAATAACAATTAACAATAACAATTAACAATAACAATTAACAATAACAATTAACAATAACAATTAACAAAAACAATTAACAAAAACAATTAACAATAACAATTAACAATAACAATTAACAATAACAATTAACCATAACAATTAACAATTAACAATAACAATTAACAATAACAATTAACAATAACAATTAACAATAACAATTAACAATAACAATTAACAATAACAATTAACAATAACAATTAACAATTAACAATAACAATTAACAATAACAATTAACAATAACAGTTAATACAAACCACTTTCATCTTCAACATATTTTTTATTTCAAATTTAAATTGGAACTCCTTTCCCTACCTATTAAAAAGAATGTTGAATAATTCATAAACTTTAATAAAAGATGTTAAGTTTCTACTTTTCCAATCTATATAATGTTGAAGTATTAATATTGCTAGGCATGTATTTTACCCAAATGTTGAATAAAAAACATTTCAGTTCTGTACAAATACTCGTTTCAAGTCACAGTTTACGTTGTCAACGATTAAATATTTATGCTATGTTTCCCCTTGTATTATGAGGATATCAAAGCCATATATTGCTGATAAAAACAGCAAACAAAAGTACACACAATTCATCACATGCATTTTATTTAACGTTTTTTACGTCATTATTGAAGTAAAAACACGCCATTTATTAGTTGCATTTTATTTAACGTTTTTTACGTCATTATTGAAATAAAACACGCCATTTATTAGTTGCATTTTATTTATCGTTTTTTACGTCATTATTGAAATAAAAACACGCAATTTATCAGTTGCATTTTATTTAACATTTTTTCAAATCATTATTGGAATAACAAACGCTGCCTTGCAAAGAAATAGTGTCTCTTATTCTCCTAGTAATTATGGTAATTATGTTAGTTTATTTGCATATAATTAATTCAACTTTGTAGAAAAGTTATACTCTATTATAATGCAAACAAGTAAACAGTAATACTTGGTGTCTTGTAAATATTTATACTTGCATGAAACGATCTATCATTGAAATATCCATTATTTAGCTAGATCTATCCTTTATGAGATGATCGATTATCTATTGAAAGATCTATTCTTTATGAGAATACCTAAGAGATCTATTTTGTAAGGGAAGATCTATTATTTGTAAGTTGATCTATCCTTTACGAGCTATTCTGACATTCATTTCAGATCTTTACTTTATCAGATCTGTAATCTGATAGATGATTTATCCTCAGAGAGAAGATCTTTGAGAAGATATCTCTACGAGAGAATCTATTACCTGAGAGTAGATCTATAAGATCATTCATCTAAGAGATGATCTATTATTTGAGTGTAGATCTATCCGATCTTTCCTCTCAAAGAAGATCTATTACCTGAGAGAAGATCTATCCGATCTATCCTCTCAAAGAAGACCTATTACCTGAGAGAAGATCTATCCGATCTTTCCTCTCAAAGAAGATCTATTACATGAGAGAAGATCTGTCCGATCTATCCTCTCAAAGAAGATCTATTACCTGAGAGAAGATCTATTACCTGAGAGAAGATCTATCCGATCTATCCTCTCAAAGAAGATCTATTACCTGAGAGAAGATCTATTACCTGAGAGAAGATCTATCCGATCTATCCTCTCAAAGAAGAATCTATTACCTGAAAGAAGATCTATTATCTGAGAGAAGATCTATCCGATCTATCCTCTCAAAGAAGACCTATTACCTGAGAGAAGATCTATCCGATCTTTCCTCTCAAAGAAGATCTATTACATGAGAGAAGATCTGTCCGATCTATCCTCTCAAAGAAGATCTATTACCTGAGAGAAGATCTATTACCTGAGAGAAGATCTATCCGATCTATCCTCTCAAAGAAGATCTATTACCTGAGAGAAGATCTATTACCTGAGAGAAGATCTATCCGATCTATCCTCTCAAAGAAGATCTATTACCTGAAAGAAGATCTATTATCTGAGAGAAGATCTATCCGATCTATCCCATAAGATCGTCTCTATCTCGTTTATGCAAGGTCTGCAGTCGCATTTGAGTAGCGTTTCAAATCTCATCCAATTAGACCAGAGGTTTGAGTACCTCTTCAGCATATATTCTTCAATGGAAATAAACCCTCTGACCACATCAAATGAAAGAAAAAAAGGGATGAATGTCCCGTAGAATATAATCTAATACCAGCGAATAAAACGTCGCATTTTACGCCTAGTCTACGACTCTTTAAATTCAATCTATACTAGGCGGTGAAACAGCGGCGTTTTAAACTCAGTAGAAACGCTTTGCAATCTATAATGGGCGGTGAAAACGAGGCGTTTTATTTGCTAGTTTATGCTGCGTAATATTCAATCCATTTGAAGAAATTGTAACAGAAATGCGGAGAAAGATTCTGTAATACTCTCTATTATGCTATATTGTCGAAGGATCTAGAAAAAAAGGAGTCACTGTGATGATGTACTATCAGAGAGAAGAGTCACTGTGATGATGTACTATCAGAGAAAAGAGTCACTGTGATGATGTACTATCAGAGAAAAGAGTCACTGTGATGATGTACTATCAGAGAAAGAGTCACTGTGATGATGTACCATCCAATATTGTTACAATAAAACAGACCACCAGGACACTGTCTAATATATTCTCCATATCACCAAACAATTAAATCCTCTATTGGGATAATAGAGAAACATGTTACTTGTGAATCGAAAGCCTATGATTGACGAGAATAATTTTAGACTGTCTCCATAGTACCTATTCTACAGTAAAGACTGTGGATTCTCTCCATAGTACCTATTCTACAGTGAAGACTGTGGATTCTCTCCATACAGTTCCTATTCTACAGGGAAGACTGTGGATTCTCTCCATAGTACCTATATTCTACAGGGAAGACTGTGGATTCTCTCCATAGTACCTATTCTACAGTGAAGACTGTGGATTCTCTCCATACTACCTCGTTCTTGGAAAATTCTGACTCGTTTTATAATGATTTTATTGAAGAACAATAATAGAAAAAGTTGAAATTGTCAATACTAAAACACGTATTTATTAAAAGCGGATGAATCATTAACTGTTGTAAAATGATACGTATCATTAACAATTTGGATATGTTTTGTTATCGATTACCCTTAGCTGAAACAACCGTTTGCGATTTGCGTTGAAAATTAAGTTTCGGAACTTTCAGGCTGAGGTATAAATATTACTTATCGGTTAGAACCCCCCCCCCCCCTCCCCCTCTGCCAGGTATTAAACATACATGAAGTGTGAAGTAGAACAAACTAGCGGATACAACAAACTACATAACGGCCATTTATGTTGAGAGGCTATTAATAATATTTCTGAAACTGAATTCACAGACAGAATTTTCCGGCCACCATAGTACCTATATTCTACAGGGAAGACTGTGGATTCTCTCCATACAGTTCCTATTCTACAGGAAAGACTGTGGATTCTCTCCATAGTACCTATATTCTACAGTGAAGACTGTGGATTCTCTCCATACAGTTCCTATTCTACAGGGTATTCTGGGCTATCAATTCGTATGAGACTCACAGTTTATCGGCAATAAAGACGAAGACTGATGCCTTCCTATTGGGGATAAGCGTAATAAGTCACTTTTCCGATGAGCTTTAGGGCTACTTTTGAAGAACAGGGACTCAAACTGCATATGAATGCTATTTTCCTTTTAAAATCCCGATGCATATATTTATTTAGTGTGTTCACTGTTCACAAAATTTGTATCATCTGCTATTGAATGTAGTAAGTATTATGTGTAAATTATTAAATATTATTTATGGTATTACGATCTATGGTACGAATATTATACATATTATCGTACTAAAAAATATTATCGTACTACAACATATTATCGTACTACAACATATTATCGTCCTACAACATATTATCGTACTAAAACATATTATCGTACTACAACATATTATCGTACTACAACATATTATCGTACTAAAACATATTATCGTACTACAACATATTATCGTACTACAACATATTATCGTACTACAACATATTATCGTCCTACAACATATTATCGTACTAAAACATATTATCGTACTACAACATATTATCGTACTACAACATATTATCGTACTAAAACATATTATCGTACTACAACATATTATCGTACTACAACATATTATCGTACTAAAAAATATTATCGTACTACAACATATTATCGTACTACAACATATTATCGTACTACAACAACATATTATCGTACTACAACAACATATTATCGTACTACAACATATTATCGTACTACAACATATTATCGTACTACAACATATTATCGTACTAAAAAATATTATCGTACTAAAAAATATTATCGTACTACAACATATTATCGTACTAAAACATATTATCGTACTAAAACATATTATCGTACTACAACATATTATCGTACTACAACATATTATCGTACTAAAACATATTATCGTACTACAACATATTATCGTACTACAACATATTATCGTACTAAAAAATATTATCGTACTACAACATATTATCGTACTACAACATATTATCGTACTACAACAACATATTATCGTACTACAACAACATATTATCGTACTACAACATATTATCGTACTACAACATATTATCGTACTACAACATATTATCGTACTAAAAAATATTATCGTACTAAAAAATATTATCGTACTACAACATGTTATCGTACTAAAACATATTATCGTACTACAACATATTATCGTACTAAGACATGAAAGTTGTAGATTCAATGGCAGTGGATACATTTTTCGTGGACACATAGTACAATTAAAGTATCTGTAATGATTTTATTTTTCATTTAACTAATTTCTATAAAAAAAAATATATTAATTGTAATTCTTGTAGATACATTCCATTTTTTTGGAAAAAAAATGAAGTCAATTTTTAAATTTAATTTCATAGAAATTCTGATCCTGGTCTTTCTTTGATGATTTCAAGCCAAAATTAGCATTGGAATTAATTTAATATTTTAGGCCAATTGGACATATCTGAGATTTGGCTTTTGGAAATGTAAAATATTCTATTGGATTAAACTGACACACTCTAAAACATGGAAGACATTTCAAAAATTAGTCTGGGTACATGACAAAGTATTTTTTTCGTGAAATTTGTGAAAATTGGGGGATTCTAAGATTGCAATTTTATGAATAGCGGTATAATATATCAATATCAATTGATATTAGATGATTTATTTTTATAAAAGTCAATTTAAAGTTACGGTTATGGTGTGGCCATAGAATGACTGTTTAACCCATTTTGTGACACACAGACAGACAGACGGACACTGCTCTTATTACAGTATAGATGCAATTTAACAATTTAGATTTAGTAATTAATTGATTAAAAGACTATTGTATTATACGCTGCAGTGTTTCAAATAATTTTCGATTAATTTATTTTTCTGCATAGAGCCATAGACTATATTTTAAAGAAAAAAATACATATAAAAATTAAATAGAAACATAATAATTGGATTCAATTACTGAAAGTGGGACACGAAATAGATATATAAATAGATATATTCAGTACGGTCTTTATTATGAAGAGAGATATTTAATATTTTATTGGTAAAAGCTTTTCTAGATAAAAAAGAGTTTCTTAAAAATATGGAAATAAAATTGAGGACTATGTAGAATAAAAGTCTTTGACTCGGTATACTAGATAGGGGTTATAAAAACTATAGAAAATGATGTAAAGGCTATTATGTTAATAAATTGAATAGAAATTCAACCTTATGCTGAATAAAATAGGAAATATCTTCAGTGGAATAAAAAAAAAACTCTTTAGGATGAAATTTGAAAACAAGGTTAGAAATCTGTTCGAAATGTTGTTTATCAAAAAATTGTTTAACTATTTGTACCGTGTTTTGAATCAAAACAATTCAATTAATAACATTTTTTTCCTATCATGAAGATATAGAGCGAATAATAATAACAAAATGTTTTTATACAGTAGCGAGCATAAGTTGAAGGATATTGAAACAAATTCAACATTTTTGTTTAATGCAAAGAAAATAGTCAGCGAAAGTACGTGAAACCTAACAACATTAAAGTTACACTTATACTGTTGGTGTTTTCTAGAAATATTATCAAAATAAAACAATTGATTTCCTAAATATTTAACTATTGCCATCAGAGACCAGAAAAGACACCGATCAAATGTTAAGGAACAGTTGTCATTGCATTAACCATTGGCTCATTAGATGTACATACAATTTAGTATTTTGTGAAGAGTCATTTAATTTTGATGACCTCGCTGCATCGATTATTAAAGGAATCAATCATTTTTTTAGCAGAATTATGGAGTTATCTTCTGCCAATCCTCTTTCAGGAATCACCACAGTTAATCCTGATTTTTGGGATTGCATTCTTGAGCACCATCACCAATAATTACCTTCCAAATTTTTTCTATGGGGTTCAAGTCGGCGCTCTGAGCAGGCCAGCTTATAAGAGAAACTCCTTTACTTTCTATGCATGTTTTTACAGTGTTTAGCCGTTTTTCAAGGAGATTTATCTTGCATCAAAATCCGTGATCGAGTATCAAATGATTTCAAATATGGAATAGAATGGTGGATGAGAAGTTGCTTATACACTGATGCGTTGACGAACGACGAACAAAAATTAAACATCCTGCTGTGAATTAAAAAAGGTAAATAAAAAGGGCTTGCGAGAGGACGAAAAACACAAAAAAGTTCGTAATAGGAATAATTTATTTCCATATGGTAGTAGCAAAAATTAAATCCAACTATTTTTCTTCCAATTAACGTTTTTATCATAGACTCTTTCATTCATGGAAATACATCTTCATCACCATTCACGATATCTTCTACAAAATGTGCAATTTTTTGCAGAAACCATTTGGCAAAATTTAGACGGTGCGTTAAATCAGTTCTAAGAGTTCGAGCCTTACATGCATCTTCAAAGGATGATACTTCACATCGTGTTTAACAATTCGGTGAAATATCTCTTAAATGATATCTAATCCTTACTTTCTGATCGATATTTTTGGGTTGTCAATAAACTGTTCATGAAAAAGATTAATGTTTCCATGTGTTCATTAATTTTTCTCCTGCGACATGATCACTTTTTGTTCAAATTTAAAATGGTTTCTTCAGTTTTGAACTTATTAACATTTGTCAATACGGTTTTATAGTTGGTGGAAATCTTTCCAGAAAGCGTTGTTCAGATGAGGTTGAATCTGTGTAAAGCTTCCAGTGTTTAAATTATTTGTCTCAACAAAAACTCTTTGTTCATTTGAAAGCTGCGTTTTGAGGGTTTCGAATAGGAGATAAAAATAACGGCGAAATGATATCATAAAGATATCAATTTTACCTCAAAAATAAACTTTCAAATAATAATTAGTTTTTTTATTTTATCTTATTTGTTACACAAATTAGTAGAATTTATTGTTTTTACATCCGTATAAAATGAATTATACCTCTTATGATTTTTTCGTATATTTCGTCCTCGCGCAAGCCCTTTTTATTTACCTTTGTTCAATTCGCTGCAGGATGTTTAATTTTTGTCGTAACTCTCAACAAATTTTCATGATGAATGCACAAAAAGTAAACGAATAAAATTATTTTCTAGAAAATTTCTAGGTTTGATAGTTTGTAAAATAAACTAGTTTGAAAATGAGCTTCCTTTTTTTTCGCCACCCTGTATATTGATATTTCTTACAGTAAGGCCCCACTTTCATCACCAAAATCGAAACTCGGAATTATTTTAAATGGTAATAAAAGCGAGACATGACTCTCGAAGATAATATATAATTGTACTTCCTTAAACAGTTCATTTTCTTCGAGTTAGAAAAAAAGAAAATGGCGTACATTGTGGTGTTTGTCGCCAGAATCAGCTTCTGTTTTGAAAGCTCAAAGTAGTGAATAAATTAAAGTTTCTTCTGTTACGTTATTAGTACCAATTGCTTCTAATAATATATCATCTGAAAATAATATTGATGTTTGTTGTAGTTACTGCGAAATAAACATCCCAATTAAATGGTCTCCGTTTTCTATGTCTAAGAAAGTACTGTAATAACTTCAAGACGAACCTAGTAATAAATTCAGCTTATATAAAAACAGGGTTTAATAAATAAATTCATATTTATATTCGATACCTTATATTATTATGAAATGATTAATATTTGTTTTTGTACCAAGATATTAATTAAACATGAAATGATCAAAAAATTAAATTTCGAATAATCAATTGCTTAATGCAAATGAAGAGAAAAAGTCAACAAGATAAAATTTAAACACCAAGTGTCACGAATACCAGAACTCATGATAAATGTACCGAGAACAACCTCTCCCTCCTGGGAACGGCAGTTCTCATAGTCTGAGTTGCTAAAACCTAACTAACCTAACTTAGCCCTAAGAACATCTCGTCTGAGCCCACTGGAGCGATTGAATGACAAAAAAAAGCGAAAATTGTGGTACCAAAAATAGCTGCAGTAATTCCTGCTCTACGAAAATAAATAAAATAACAGGAAGAGAAAAATTTAAAAACAATATTAAAATAATTGTTAGTAAATAGCGATGAGAAGAATAAAAACAAAGATACTACGAATTACTAATAAGAAAAATGTTGCCCTTATGTTGCTAAATAAATATTTATAATATTGACCCAGTATTGATAAAATCTTAAAATGGTTGCCCCAATATCTTTATTTATATAATATTGACTAAATATTGCTAGAATCTTTATATATATATATAATATCGATCCAATACTGTAAATATATTTACAATATTATACCAATATTGCTAATATCTTTACAATATTTTCCAAATATTGCTAATATCTTTAGAGTATTGTCCCAATATTGCTAATATCTTTACAATATTGCCTCAATATTGCTAATATCTTTAAAATATTGTCCCAATATTGCTAATATCTTTACAATATTGTCCCAATATTGCTAATATCTTTACAATATTGTCCCAATATTGCTAATATCTTTACAATATTGCCTCAATATTGCTAATATCTTTACAATATTGCCTCAATATCGCTAATATCTTTACAATATTGCCTCAATATTGCTAATATCTTTACAATATTGTCCCAATATTGCTAAAATCTTAACAATATTGGGACAGATCTGCGTATTTTAAATTTTCTGATTAGATATTTCTCTATAATAATTTTCCTTAATTTCCTCTGTTTCTGAAAGGTGATTATTATGGCCCATTGTTTCTCGATTTGAAACTCTCCCTCCGTGTCAGTTTTTGACGTTGAGGAGAAATGATATATTGGAGAAATCTACGGTAAAAACATCCCCATTTCCGAATAAAGTAGATGAAGATATATTGGGTTTAGATATTATAGATATTCCATTGATAGATATATAGGAATGTATCTATATCGATTATTTTTATTCAGTATATCTATATCTAATCTAGGTTATAGTTAATTTATGTATTTCAATTTGTATTATGTAATACGAATGCTATATATAAATATTTTTTACGTATAAATATATGATCAATGGCCGCCATTGCCTCATTTTCCATATTATCTACGTATTTTAATTATTTGTATTGAAATTAAATAGATATTGTATGAATGTACTTCACCGTAAGAGTTCATCCCTAGTGGAATATTATTTGTATTGACTGTAAATAGATATTGTATGAATGTACTTCACCGTAAGAGTTCATCCCTAGTGGAATATTATTTGTATTGACTGTAAATAGATATTGTATGAATGTACTTCACCGTAAGAGTTCATCCCTAGTGGAATATTATTTGTATTGACTGTAAATAGATATTGTATGAAAGTTCTTGACCGTAAGAGTTCATCCCTAGTGGAATATTATTTGTATTGACTGTAAATAGATATTGTATGAATGTTCTTCACCGTAAGAGTTCATCCCTAGTGGAATATTATTTGTATTGACTGTAAATAGATATTTTATGAGTGTTCTTTACCGTAAGAGTTCATCCCTAGTGGAATATTATTTGTATAAAATTGCAGATATTGTATTAATTTGGCAAGCGTACTTTTTATTAATTTTAAAAGGAAATTTCTGAATGAATGTAAAATTAGTGCTTTATAATGTAAACTTAGTGCTTCATAATGTAAACTTAGTGCTTTATAATGTAAACTTAGTGCTTTATAATGTAAAATTAGTGCTTTATAATGTAAAATTAGTGCTTTATAATGTAAAATTAGTGCTTTATAATCTAAAATTAGCACTCTACAATGAAATACTTCATTTATTTTCGAAATGCTTTCCGATTTAAAGAAGATTTTTCATCAATTGTAATCAAATTCATTTAATCAAATGTTTCCAATTATTTTTTGAGAATATATTATAATAAAATTCTTTTGAATAACATTATTAGTACTTGAGAAATTATGATTAAATAATATACAACTAAAATATTTTATTATCTCCAAATCGTATTTCATATTTGGTACAAAAATGGAATAAAAATCTACGGAGATTACTTCTAATATTTGATTTACTATCTCTATCTATCAAAAACTCTCATATTTCTGAAACGATAGCAAAATTATTAGGGATTTTTCGTGTTTTTTCTTTATTGCTGATGTTAAAAATACAAGGAAAAACTCTCTAATATAATTCAATAGAAGGATGAAATTCAGTCTTAAAAATTAAACTTAACAAAGACTGATAACTCATTTATTTTAAGACTGATGGATAATATCTAATCTTAATAGTAATAAGCTATATATTCGTACTGCTCATTTTAAGTATAATAGTTAATATCTAACCTCAATAGTAATAAGCAATATATTCGTACTGCTCATTTTAAGTATAATAGTTAATATCTAACCTCAATAGTAATAAGCAATATATTCGTACTGCTCATTTTAAGGCAGGTATGCCATATCTACATTCTGATTAGTTTTTCCAGATTGACTGACAGCCAATTTGTCCCTACGATATATATTCCATCTGCTGCAGTCAATATTTTAAATGGACTTGTGAGAATTCAATAGGTTTATATATAAACGTTGGGAGTTCTCTAGATTTACAATTATATGGAATACAAATTACAGTGCAACTCCTCTATAGTGAACTCATGTATAGTGAACCACCCTGAATAGTAGAGTCCTGTATAGTGAACATATTTTGTTAGTCTGCCATAAATGACTATAAGTTTTCTATGAATGCTATGTATAGTAATTTAGTTGTATTTCTTGAAAGAGGAGTTCTACTAGTGCAACTCCTCTATAGTGAAGTCATGTGCAGTGAACCATCCTGATTATTAGAGTCATGAGAAATGAAAAACCCTGTATAATTAATTTAATTTTTCTATAGTTTGCCATGAAAAGGCGACTTTTCTATTCATCTCTTAAATTCTCTATAGTAGAATAAACTCTCTCTATAGTGAACTAGTTGATGTTCACTATACAGTAGAGGAGCTCTACTGTATATGGAATACCTGTAATATAGAAGACAAAATTTATGGAATATATGGAATATTTTAAAAAGTATTTCTTTGAATAATAACGAAGTATATTAATCGTTTGAATAAATTAAGAGGTTCAGTATGACTATTGAATTATGAAAAAGAAATTTTCACGGACTTTCCTAATTTACGGAAACATTTTTTACGTGATACAAAATTTATGGACATTCATTTTCTTTAGAAGAAATGTGATTTTTGGCATAAAATATTGTTATAACCTTTTTTATGTAAATTACTATGATATTTTATAATAAAAGTAACCCTAATATTATGTCCTCTTATATAAAAATGTTGATTAAAAAAAAAACAAGTTGCTTAACTTTACGTCAAAAATTAGAAATTATAGAAAAGGGTGAAAAACATAATTATTTAAAAAAAATGTATTCTTTACCTTTTATTGTATAAAATACTTGCTTTTTTATATACCTAAACAAATATCATACCTCACGGTTTACTTCTTCCTTCAGTATTTCGCTTGGTATATTATTTATGGAATACAAAATAAATAGACAGCTCAGTAGTCCATAATTGAAGAACTCTACTGTATTTCTATCTATACTATATTATTAGAACTGTCTGTCCTTCCGAAGCCTTTGAAAGCAATACTAATTATTATCGGCAGTTTCATAAGTACGGGTCACATAGATATTAATAGTTAAAAAATCATAGTTTTTACTTTTGAGAGTAAAAATAATTTGTTTAAATCAGGATATTTGTATTAATAATACAAACTTAATTGCTTTTAAATATAATGTTAAATTTATTTTATTAATTGAATTTCATTTGAGTAAATTTGATTGGTGTATTTTCGAGATATCTAAAATCTTGCTTTTTCAATATTTTAAATAACATTTTAGATTATATAAATATTAGTCATGTTTACTAATTGCTGAATGATTAATTTTTTTCACGATTAGCTACAAGATAGAAAATGAGAAATGGCCACTATTAATAATTGTGTATGAATTCACATATATAAATTTATTACAAATGGTTAATTTTCTATTATTTCTAAAACTTACAATTCTATCGTCGTAGACTAATTTTATAATACCTACAATCATTACAATTTGTAAAATTCCATTTTTAGACATTTTAAATTAATAAACTGTTGCTAATTATTACAGATACAATTTTCTGTCGCAGTAAATATATATATTCCATACGGAATAAAAAAGTTTAACTTCATAAAAAGTATTACTCGAATCTGGACAACGTCGCATGTTTCTTTTATCTATCAGTCTCGAATAAATTCGATTTACTCCATCGGGACCTGAATCCCAATAGATGCATATTTATGCAAAATAATGCAGATATATTGGGGAAGTTTTTCCTTAGAGTGTATCAAAATAAGTAGAGAAATATGAATAAGATTTCCATTTCAGAAATGTAATGAGTAGAATTTCACTTACCGATTCCTGCTGATAAAATGAATAGATCCAAATCAGTTCAGGTTTATTCAATCTCTTGTTTGTTTAACTCTCACGATTAAAAAAGTCACTCTTTCATTTGTTCTCTCCCTTTTGCAAAAGTTATGCACGTTCTTTTTCCAGTGAGAGCTTCTGTAAGAGAGAGTGAAGGGAGGTCTTACCGATACCGAGGACAAGTTAATACTGAAGAGCTAGGTTTTCAGGGAGTTCACAGTGATTCTTTTACCTAGTGGAATAGAGGGATAAGATGGATATTATAACTAGGTTCAAGCCAGGGATTTTACAGTGATTCTTTTACCTAGTGGAATAGGGGGATAGGATGGATACTATAACTAGGTTGAAGCCAGGGAGTTCACAGTGATTAGTATACCTAGTGTAATAGGAGGATAGGATGGATAGTACCTGTCTTAAACTAGTAAATCCCTGGCTTGAACTTGTTTCAAGCCAGTGATTTTACAGTAATTATTTTACCTAGTGTAGTAGGGGGACAGGATGGATAGTATAACTAGGTTCAAGCCAGGGATTTTACAGTGATTATTTTACCTAGTGTAATAGGGGGACAGGATGGATAGTATAACTAGGTTCAAGCCAGGGATTTTACAGTCATGATTTTACCTAGTGTAATAGGGGGACAGGATGGATAGTATAACTAGGTTGAAGCCTGGGATTTTACAGTGATTATTTTACCTAGTGTAGTAGGGGGACAGGATGGATAGTATAACTAGGTTCAAGCCAGGGATTTTACAGTGATTATTTTACCTAGTGTAATAGGGGGACAGGATGGATAGTATAACTAGGTTCAAGCCAGGGATTTTACAGTGATTATTTTACCTAGTGTAATAGGGGGATAGGATGGATACTATAACTAGGTTGAAGCCAGGGAGTTTACAGTGATTCTTCTACCTAGTGGAATAGGGGGATAGGAATAAATTGGTTCATGCCTGTCCCACTGTCCGAGTACTGTGACCTTTCCCTTAACAGTCAATTCACTGATCATTAATTTCAATCGAATGATTGTTTCAAAAGCTTTTCAATTCCTATCAGTTATTAAGTCTTCAGAATTACGTTTTTTCAATTGGTAATAGAGGATGGAAGAACATGAACATTCGTTACCATTACAGTGTGGGCTGTTTTCTAAACCAAATAGATGTCAATGTTCATGAAGATATATTGACGTACTATGAGTCCATTTTGGATGGGAGGTTATGGTGGGGCCATAGATGATGAAGAAAGAAAGGTATGGTGGGGCTATAGAAGATTGAGAGAGATAGTTATGGTGGAGCCTTAGAAGATTGAGAGAGATAGTTATGGTGGAGCCATAGAAGATTGAGAGAGATAGTTATGGTGGAGCCATAGAAGATTGAGAGAGATAGTTATGGTGGAGCCATAGAAGATTGAGAGAGATAGTTATGGTGGGGCCATAGAAGATGAAGAGGGAAAGTTATGGTGGGGCCATAGAATATGAAGAGAGATAGTTATGATAGGGCCATAGAAGATTGAGAGAGATAGTTATGGTAGAGCCATAGAAGATTGAGAGAGATAGTTATGGTGGAGCCATAGAAGATTGAGAGAGATAGTTATGGTGGAGCCATAGAAGATTGAGAGAGGTAGTTATGGTGGGGCCATAGAAAATTGAGAGAGATAGTTTTTGTGGGGCCATAGAAGATTGAAAGAAAAAGTAATGGTAGGACCATAGAAGATGAAGAGGGAAAGTTATGATAGGGCCATAGAAGATGAAGAGGGAAAGTTATGGTGGGGCCATAGAATATGAAGAGGGAAAGTTATGATAGGGTCATAGAAGATAAAGAGGGGTAGTAGTAATGGTGGTGTCATAGAAGATTAAGAGGGGACCCAACTTCATTTCATAACTGAATAACTTTCTTTCTTAATATATCCCCATTATAGATTTTCTTTTGATAAATATTAATGTGTATATGCAACTCTATACATATATCCTCACTGTCATCTCGATCGTATTCTATATTTCTTTTCAGAATGGTTATTCTCATAATATTTTACATCCCATGTTTTCCTTCTAAATACCACTGCAGTCATATCTCTATTTCACACCAAACAAATCCATCCGAGTTTCAAAGAAAAGCGCATTACACATCTCGTATAACAAGAGTGCTTTTGTCCCTCGATGTTCTTGTCACCTCTAACGGGAAGTACACCACAAAAATTCACTTCCTCGGGTACAAATTTTAGCTCAAATCTCGAGGGAGAAAATGACGTGATGTATTTGAATGAGGAGTTCTGACAACGTGCATATCTAGAATAGTTTTTCTTGCATATTCCCCTTTAGTAACTAACCTAGTCAGGTAGTTAGTAACTAGATAACTAATCTAGTCGATTGGTATCTAACTACAAAGTTAGGTGTCCGTAGCTATAAATACCTAGTTTAGTTAGTTAGCTAAAAACTACCTAGCTTAGTTAGTTACTTACAAACTATCTAGCTTATTTAGTTAGTTACTAACTACCTAGCTTAGTTTGTTAGTTACAAACTAACTAGCTTAGTTAGTTAGTTACAAACTACCTAGCTTATTTAGTTAGTTACTAACTACCTAGCTTAGTTAGTTAGTTACAAACTACCTAGTTTAGTTAGTTAGTTACAAACTACCTAGCTTAGTTAGTTAGTTACAAACTACCTAGCTTAGTTAGTAAGTTACAAACTACCTAGCTTAGTTAGTTAGTTACTAACTACCTAGTTTAGTTAGTTAGTTAGTTAGTTACAAACTACCTAGTTTAGTTAGTTAGTTACAAACTACCTAGCTTAGTTAGTTAGTTACTAACTACCTAGCTTAGTTAGTTAGGTACAAACTACCTAGCTTAGTTAGTTAGTTACGAACTACCTAGGCTAGCTTAGTTAGTTAGTTACGAACTACCTAGCTTAGTTAGTTAGTTACAAACTACCTAGTTTAGTTAGTTAGTTACAAACTACTTAGCTTAGTTAGTTAATTACAAACTACCTAAGCTAGCTTAGTTTTGTTAGTTACAAACTACCTAGCTTAGTTAGTTAGGTACAAACTACCTAGCTTAGTTAGTTAGTTACTAACTACCTAGCTTAGTTAGTTAGGTACAAACTACCTAGCTTAGTTAGTTAGTTACAAACTACCCAGCTTAGTTAGTTAGTTACAAACTACTTAGCTTAGTTAGTTAGTTACAAACTACCTAGCTTAGTTAGTATGTTACAAACTACCTAGCCTAGCTTAGTTTTGTTAGTTACGAACTACCTAGCTTAGTTATTTAGGTACAAACTACCTAGCTTAGTTAGTTACTTACTAACTACCTAGCTTAGTTAGTTAGGTACAAACTACCTAACTTAGTTAGTTACTTACTAACTACCTAGCTTAGTTAGTTAGGTACAAACTACCTAGCTTAGTTAGTTAGTTACTAACTACCTAGCTTAGTTAGTTAGGTACAAACTACCTAGCTTAGCTAGTTAGTTAATAACTACCTAGCTTAGTTAATTAGGTACAAACTACCTAGCTTAGTTAGTTAGGTACAAACTACCTAGCTTAGTTAGTTAGTTGCAAACTACCTAGCTTAGTTAGTTAGGTACAAACTACCTAGCTTAGTTAGTTAGTTGCAAACTACCTAGCTTAGTTAATTAGGTACAAACTACCTAGCTTAGTTTTGTTAGTTGCAAACTACCTAGCTTAGTTAGTTAGGTATAAACTACCTAGCTCAGTTTGTTAGTTGCAAACTACCTAGGCGCGATATAATATACGCTGAAACACATTAAAATATGTTGAACCACGTTTAAACAATATTATTCACCCACTGGGTGAAGGTCATGAGCCCCCCCCCCCCCCCGGTCAAGAGCCCCCCCGGTCATGAGCCCCCCTAGGTCATAAGCCCCCCCGGTCAAGAGCCCCCCCGGTCATGAGCCCCCCCGGTCACGAGCCCCCCTGTTTTTAAATCCTTATTTACCTATATTACTATATTATTTAATCCTTATTGACACTTTTGTAGTTCATTACTGATTAGACATAAAATATATGTATATCGGGGGGCGTGCCGCCCCCCGAACCCCCCTGCCAGGTCATTAAACAATCATGAAGTGTGCAGTACAACAATCTAGCGAATACAACAAACTACATTAGCAACTCTCAGTTATTTCTATCTAAGTAGTTCTTCATTTGTTTAACTAGGTAAATAAAGATTAAAAAAACATGGAGGGGCTTATGACCTAGGGGGGCTCATGACCGGGGGGGCTCGTGACCGGGGGGGCTCATTACCGGGGGGGCTCATGACCGGGGGGGCTCGTGACCGTACCCCCACCCACTAACCCCCAAAGATCTTATCTTGAAACACGTGTTAATATCGAATTTACCCATGGATTAATAAAAATGAAGTTATCCATGGATTAATATAATCGAGGTTATCTACGTTAAAATGTGTTTTCTAATATAATATAATGAAAAACAAATTGACTATTCGTTTCTTATTTTATGATATAATATATTTCAATTATAAAATATCAAATGAAAACTGTATTTGACTGTAGAAAATTATAATTCTGTATATTTAGTATATATTACTATCTTTTGGAGGGGGATAAAATCTACTAATTTTGATTCATCATTCGTGTGTCACTTATACTATTTGGATAATAAAAAAAAGTTTTGATTAATTAATTTTTGAGCGTTTCCATAATTGGAAACGATATTTCTTTAAAGATGAATCCATTAAAAACTATTACTATTATTTGTATCAACCGATTATCGGTAGACTATGATAATACTGTCCTCTATTACAATGAAATATAGTTACAGTAATAAACGGCAATATAAACAGGGGTATTTGGTGGATAGGCCGAAAACGAATTTGCCGAAACTAAATTATCCGAAAACTAATTCGCCAGATGCTAATTCGCCGAGCCGGATTCTCCGAACGAATTTGCTGCAACACAAATTTGTCGAAAACGTATTGGCCAAAGTGAAGATTTGCCGAAAGCCAAATTTACCGGAAGACTTACAGGGTGGGGCGTAAGTTTGGAAGCAAATGAAAGTGCATATTATAATCCAACGAAAATGTATTTAATAATTTACAGTTATGTATTATTACATAAGGGTTTTAAGAATTCAAAAATCATAAATTTATTCAAAATGTCCCCCCTTGTTTTTAATAACAGCTTCAAATCTCCTCCGAACTCCTCCTACTGCGGCACTCAACTGTTCTTGTGAAATTTCCTTCCAAGATCTCTGGAGCGAACGCTTTAAATCATCCACACTGCGATGGAATTTACCACAGGCCTTTGATTCAAGAATGGACCATACCGAGAAGTCCATAGGATTAACTTCTGGGGAGCAGGGACCAAAACCGTGGAAGATGGTCATGGCACCAGTTTTGAGTGACATTTGCAGTATGTGAAGTCGCGCAGTCTTGCTGAAATGTCCATAGAGTGTCATTACCGAAGTGATCCTTAGCTGACTCCAACATTGGTGTCAAAATATTCTCAATATAACATTTGGCATTGATTTTGGCGCCTTGTTTCACAAAAATTAAAGGAGATCTCCAAGTTTCTGAAACGGCGGCCCAAACCATTACTGAAGCAGGTTTCATGGTTCTGTGGACAGTTTTTTTGGTTGTATGGGATGTCTTTTGCACTTTTACCAATTATTCTGTCATTCCTCCGGTTGTGAGCCATTTCCACTGTGAAATTTTTTTTCGTCAGACCAAACAATTTCACCAGCCGTGCCAGACTTCAATTCTCTCAGAAGTGCTTTGCTTCTCTCCAATCTCTTTTTCTTTACAGCTTCTGACAGAGTCTGTCTCTTTTGGAGGGTGAAAGAGGACATCTTTAGGTCTTCTTTGACAACTCTTCACATTGTTCTGGGACTCACATTAGCTGTTTTGGCTAACAATCGTATTGACCTTTTCGGGTTCCTCCTGATCTTCTCTCGGGCACATTTTATCAGTTGTTTGGTGCGTTGTGAGCGTGGTCTACCACTTCTTGGACGATCAGTAAAGTCTCCTCTCTCATTAAAACGCTTCACACACTTCCAAACAGTCGATCTCGCTATTGAGAGAGTCTTTGAAATAACGGAATCTGACTTCCCGGCACGGTGTAGAGCAATAATGTCTTCTCTTTTGTCTGACATTTTGAATTGACTAAATTTTTGTAAAAAATAACACTGCCACGTCATAATGTAGTGTCTCTACTATAGTTCAACCCCTATCACCTACTTAGGAACTTATTCTTAAGAATTATATTAATGTTTGAAAAATTGCTTCCAAACTTACGCCCCACCCTGTATTTAAAACCAATAATTGTAACATTAGACAAAAGTTACAGAAAATAAACGAGAAAACGAAATCGTAACCCTTAAATACACCAAATGATCCTTTAATTATTCTATATCTTAGTTAATAATTACAACTGTTAATATTTTAACCACAAAATAATCATTAATTGTCTTTGCTTTTATTTTAAAGACGTTCAAGCTTTATTCAGTCAGTATCAGT
Organism: Caprella mutica; assembly: GCA_947561585.1. Classification (NCBI taxonomy): domain Eukaryota; kingdom Metazoa; phylum Arthropoda; class Malacostraca; order Amphipoda; family Caprellidae; genus Caprella; species Caprella mutica. The sequence continues at coordinate 23,502 of CANNZV010004505.1, forward strand.
CAGTCTGTTTTGGGAGCATGTTACATTTATTTAATTTGAGCGTTTGGCATGTTTTTACATTATGTGTCACTAAGTGCTCATTCATTTTTTTTTTGTGAATAAACCATGTTTATCGCTTTTTTTCAATACAGTGATGATAATTATCTATTTAGTTTTCCCTCATATTTAGAGATGCACCGATTCCAAATTATATAATAATAATCTTCATCGAATAAATTAGGCAACACAGTTGGAAAATTATTAGTTAGCTGATTAGGTTTATATGCCTGCTATGCATAAGAATCATTGGTAGACAATTTAACTTACTTTTACTGTATAAATTTTAAAGTTTAACTTTACCTAGGTTTTTTTACGATTTTCATGCAATAGGATTATTCACCCAGGTATTTATAATTAGATTGCTTCCTAAGTTACAAGTATATAAAACCTAAACAATAATACAACCTAATTACATCAAATCACTAGGATTACTTGTATGATATAGGGAAAATATTTATATTGTTTAAAATCGGGTACTTCAGACAGGGAAAATTCTTATCTAAATATCATAATGAAATCATTAATGAATAGAGAGAGATACAGCCTAATTTACAATAGAGTAATATCTAGGGTTGTGACAATATGCTTTTTAAATGATAGATTTTAAGAATATCACAGGCAAAACAATATGAAATGGTATCGAATACTATATTCCACCGGTTTAGAACGATTCAGTACTATCAAATTATCTTAGTCTCGAATATTTTCAGGACCTATGATTTTAAAAGCATATAGTCACAACTCTAGTAATATCTAAATCGAGTCATGATAGCTCCCATTCGTCTATTGGCTGATATTAAGTGCTATTAATATACTATTGAATCCTTTATCTGTTAGGTGCGCTTCATGGACATGCAATTGACATCGATAATTTTTCTCTACTCACGATGGCAAATTAGTTAAACATTAAAAAGACTAATGGCAACTGCATGGGTTTGGAGTATAAAAACACCTGAAAAAGGTGATGTATATAAACTAAAAATAAAAGACTGAAGTTGAACAACTTAGCCTTACACTCATTTTTAGTTTTAGAGAATAGCACTAGGGTTATTTTCTTAAATTAAGAGGTATTCATTAATGAATATTTTATAATATGATATTAAGTAACTATTATTTTATTTATATCAAATTTACCCTTTTGCTGTTTATTTTTCACAACACATGTGATAGAACATCAAAAAGAGAGGTTATGTGAACGCTCTTATCAGTTAACGTATTTAGCTTATCAGTCACAAGCTGATTATCTTCACCATCGCCACCCTGTACTTTCTGCGTTAGATCTTCCTCTTTAGATTGTACCGATATTTTAAGTTTTTTTTACAATAAGTAGTGTAATTAGGATAGTCTTGCAATTATCGGTAGGTACAAATAATTGATATATTTTGATGAGAGATATCGTTTCCAATAGTGGAAACGTACAAAATTGATATAAATATTTCTTATTATTAAGTCATTGTGAACAAGATAGGAATTCGGTAGATGGACATTAATCTCCTACAAGACTTTAATGAACTTTACTTAAAATAACACTCTGGTGTTTTCTAGCAGTAAAATAGAGTGTTTTAGATTTATTCTTAAGTAGAAATATAATATATGATAAATTATGGACGAAAAAGTTGATTTGTAATCAAGTTTATTCTCATTGAAATATTTTAAGAAACAATCTTTTGACATGGGTAACTTATGTAAATTATGCGTACTTCTCATGTTCAACTATTCAGTGTCCTTCTTTCAATCCAATTATATTATATAAACTTTATAGTTGTTAAATTTTTTTAGTATAAGTGCTTGCTTATATTTCATACAGTTTTAATAATATATAATGCATGCATTCTGTTCATAAATAACTGAGGAAAGATATTTTTCTTCATAACTTTGTCAAAATGGACATTTCGAATGGTGGCCGGTCAATTGATCCCCAGTAAAAAGATCCCCGGTCATTTGATTCCCATTCATATTTTTTGTTTGCTCATATATTTAGCATACAATAACTATAATTCATTACGATTTTTAATCTATATCGAATTGCCATTTACTATTTAAATAATATATAAAACTTGTTAAACAATTTGACAACTACTATTTATATAATAAATTTTACATATAATGAAAAAAATAACAGAATTCAAACATCTAGAACTTATTATCGCAACAAGTTTATTATTTTTATTTACGAATAATTTACATTTACAACTAGTCAGAAAACATATTACAGGAGATATAGGAAATATTAACCAACTCTTGCAAGCTAGAGTTATTTAGGTATACCTAACTTTCAGTTAAGCTGTTTTCCCCGTAACTATTACAAACATTATGATCATGCAGGTGGGATAGATTGAAAATCATTTTATGGTAAACAATATACTTAAGTTATTTTCCCATATAATTATTTTTAATTTCCCACCTGCATGATGATAATAATTGTAATAGTTACGGCAAAGAAGCTTAACTGAAAACTACCGATAAAATTGTCAAAAGTAACTCCTCAATTAGCTCATATACCAAGAGAAAAATAATTATAATAAGTACCTATTTGATTTTACAATTGAATTTTTTTTGTTGCCGGAATGTAAATTTGAAAGCATATATTGTTACTTATTTGAATTAAAAAAGTATATCTAATTTCTTTCTTTTTACCCTTATTACTTAGTTTCTTTAAAAAACATCATCCACTGTATGGTGCATATTTCTATTATATATTAAATAATTAATATATTCACATATAATAAGAGAATAGTTGGTGAATAAACGGAAAATATGAATGGGAATCAAATAACCGGGGATCTTTTGACCGGGAATCAAATGGTATGGGGATCAAATGACCGGGGATCAAATGGTATGGGGATCAAATAACCGGGGATCAAATGGTATGGGGATCAAATGACCGGGAATCAAATGGTATGGGGATCAAATGACCGGGGATCAAATGACCGGGAATCAAATGACCGGGGATCTTTTTGCCGTCGATCAATTGACCTAGACCCATTTCGAATATAATGTACATGTAAATTGTGCACAATAATGTGAACAATTGGCATAAATAATGTGTGCTGAATATTATATGTTGAATATTGTATGCTGTATATTTTATGCTGAATATTGTATGCTGTATATATTGTATGCTGAATATAGTATGCTCAATACTTTATTCTCAAAACATTACAATTAATGTTGGGCCAACGTTGACCCAATTCAGAAAAAAAACTCTGGGCCAACGTTGTCATGCTAGTCTCAGTGTATTGGGCCAGCACAGGCCCGACGTTGGCTCACCTCACGGATGTTCACCGGCACATAACAGTATAACCACGTATACACGACTTATTGGTACCGGCAATACTTAACGTTGCCAATGCCATGCATAACTACGGCCAGAACCATTTTCATATAAGAGGTGTATAAATTAGATTACGCTATACAGAACACGTGAAGACAACAGTTACTTCTAACAATGTAGAAACTGTCCTACAAATACATTTTACAGATCAAAATCAGGGAGAAAAATAAAATAGTTGTCAATTCAAACTCAAATCTATATTATTTTACTTACGTTATTTTAACCAAATAATAATATCTCTATTCAAAGTTGAATAAAAAGTATATTTTTCTATATGAATAATTACTTCAAACGAAAAAATAATTTTTTCATACTAAATATATGGTATTTAGTATATATATGGCCAGTGTCAACTCCCCTAGAACCAAATATGGTTCTAGCGACCAAGAATTAACTAGGGGCCAAGCTCAATTTTATGAAGGAAATAAATAAAGTGTTAAATAAAAAGTTTAAGGGATAACAGGCCTATACATACTAAATTGCCAGAAACTGCTAAAATTTCAAATCTATACTTAATTGAGGATATTAAATTGGCTATTTGGTGGGTTCTAAGGGAGTTGCCACTGGGCGAATTGCCACTGAATGGATTGCCACTGGGGGAACTGTCCATTTGGGGGAATTGTCACTGGGTGAACTGCCCATGTGGGGGAATTGCCACTGGGTGAATTGGTGAATTGTCACTAGGTGGATTGTCACTGGGTAAATTGACACTGGGTGAATTGTATCCTGATTTATAAAACTCTTCTATATTGAACACTGAACAGGTTTCAACAAATTCGCATTAATTTTAATTTAACTTGTATATTCTGATAATTTCAGCAGGTCTTGGTGGACAACGGCCTTCTTCAAATACCCACAATCTTATTTTCTTTTTTCTTCATCTAAAATAGCTACATTCTTACTTTCTATTGGCTACAACCTAACTCATTCACTTTACAGGAGTTCACTAATCACTATATAGACTCATAGAGGTACTGTAACTATGAAATTTGTTTCTTATATGACCCATCTCAGAACAGAAAACTTATAGTAGTTTAAAAGAATAATAGTATTTATTCATGAAAAGAATATGTTTTATTAAAAAAAAAATTGTTTCATAACGAGAATATTTTCTCATATAAAGAAAATTATTTATTTTAATTATGCTCAAGACTATATTTTTATACAAAACGCATAATTTCGCATCCCTAGTTATTACAGTAGTAATGGTCTTTAATCAAGTTAATACAGTAGACTCTTTACAAAATGGGTTAATAATATAATTGTCTTGGGGCCCAATTGTCGTTGGCCTAATTGTCCTGAGCCCAACTGTCGTCGAGCCCAGTTGTCCTGGGCCCAACTGTCGGCGGGCCCAATTCTCGGTCCACGCTTGTATTAGGAGGGGGGGGGTACACCTAAACACACGGGGCGAGTGTGTGTTTTGTTCATCTCGTGTACGTAGTGATGCAGTCAGTGAGAGTTGTTCACCCAGTTGTATTTCACCCTCATAGGCAGTTCACCCGGTGGCAATTCACCCACATGGGAAGTTCACCCAGTGGCAATTCACCCACATTGGCAATTCACCCAGTGGCAATTCACCCACATTGGCAATTCACCCAGTGGCAATTCACCCACATGGGCAGTTCACCCAGTGGCAATTCACCCACATTGGCAATTCACCCAGTGGCAATTCACCCACATGGGCAGTTCACCCAGTGGCAATTCACTCACATGGGCAGTTCACCCAGTGGCAGTTCACCCAGTGGCAATTCCCCCACATGGGCAGTTCACACATCGGCAGTTCACCCAGTGGCAATTCGCCGTGCACCCATATATTCAGCATACTATATTCAGCATACAATATACAGCATAGAATATAAAATATTCAAAATATAATATTCAGCACACAATATTTATGTCAATTGTTCACATTATTGTGCACAATTTACATGTACATTATATTCGAAATGACCATTTTGACAAAGTTATGAAGAAATATATCTTTCCTCAGTTATTTATGAACAGAATGCATGCATTATATATTATTGAAACTGTATGAAATATAAGCAAGCACTTATACTAATTTTTTTTTAACAACTTTAAAGTTTATATATTATAATTGGATTGAAAGAAGGACACTGTATAGTTGAACATGAGAAGTACGCATAATTTACATAAGTTACCCATGTCAAAAGATTGTTTCTTAAAATATTTCAATGAGAATAAACTTGATCACAAATCAACTATTTCGTCCATAATTTATCATATATTATATTTCTACTTAAGAATAAATCTAAAACACTCTATTTTACTGCTAGAAAACACCAGAGTGTTATTGTAAGTAAAGTTCATTAAAGTCTTGTAGGAGATTAATGTGGGTCTACCAAATTCTTATTTGTTCACAATGACTTAATAATAAGAAATATTTATATCAATTTTGTACGTTTCCACTATTGGAAACGATATCTCTCAGCAAAATGTACCAATTATTTGTACCTACCGATAATCGCAAGACTATCGTAATAAAATTACTTATTGTAAAAAAAACTTAAAATATCGGTACAATCTAACGAGGAAGATCTAACACAGAAAGTACAGGGTGGCGATGGTGAAGATAATCAGCTTGTGACTGATAAGCTAAATACATTAACTGATAAGAGCGTTCACATAACCTCCCTTTTTGATGTTCTATCACATGTGTTGTGAAAAATAAACAGCAAAAGGGTAAATTTGATATAAATAAAATACTAGTTACTTAATATTATATTATAAAATATTCATTAAATAGTAATATTAAATATCTCTTAGTTTAAGAAGATAACCCTAGAGCTATTCTCTAAAACTAAAAATGAGTGTAAGGCTAAGTTGTTCAACTTCAGTCTTTTATTTTTAGTTTATATACATCACCTTTTTCTTGTGTTTTTATATTCCAAACCCATGCAGTTGCCATTAGTCTTTTTAATGTTTAACTAATTTGCCATCGTGAGTAGAGAAAAATTATCGATGTCAATTGCTTGTCCATGAAGGGCACCTAACAGATAAAGGATTCAATAGTATATTAATAGCACTTAATATCAGCCAATAGACGAATAGGAGCTACACACAGAGAAAGGATTAGTTGAATCAAATCATATATGATTTGTTTTGACTAAATTTTATGGTTTATCTGTGCGCCTACCTACGTGGTGAGTTGCAGGTACTATTTAATATGAGTTATATTGACGTTAGTTAAAACAACAGATATGTGAGTTGATTATTTTTAATTCCCGATGGTTACAACAACTACCTGTGATAGTCAAAACTACTCGTGATAGTTGAATCAAATAAATGTAATGGATAAAACAACCACAGAACAAGGTTATATCAACTACTCGTGTAGGTTATATCGACTACTCGTGTAGGTTATATCAACTACTCATGCAGGTTATACCAATTACTTGTGTAGGCTATACCAACTACTCGTGCAGGTTATACCAACTACTCGTGTAGGTTACATTAACTACTCGTGTAGGTTATATCAACTACTCGTGTAGGTTATATCAACTACTCGTGCAGGTTATATCAACTATTCGTGTAGGTTATATCAACTACTCGTGTTGGGTATATCAACTACTCGTGTAGGTTACATTAACTACTTATGTAAGTTATATCAACTACTCGTGTAGGTTATATAAACTACTCGTGTAGGTTATATCAACGACTCGTGTTGGTTATATCAACTACTCGTGTTGGTTATATCAACTACTCGTGTAGGTTATATCAACTACTCGTGTAGGTTATATCAACATCTCGTGTTAGTTATATCAACTACTAGTAAACTAAGTAAATGTATATCTGCTATTAGTGTTGGTTGAAATATCGGTCCGGTTAGCAGTAGCCAGACTTTTTACCTGACTTTTTCAGTCACTATATTTACTCTATCAAATTATAATCTCGATTCAGGTCCCGGTATCAATTAGATTAGACTATTTATTTTCTAGGACCAAATCTAACATGTTCATTTATTTTCTACTTTTGCTTCTGTGATGCGCATACTATTTTGATTTTAAAAAATAATTGATCACCTTGACCTATCCTTGCTTTTTGAAATGTTTTCAATCCTGTGAATTTATATATGGCTATTAGTTGTAAATTAAAATATTAGATTGAATAAGTAACTTCATCAGGTCAGTTTATAAATAAGTAGTTAGATGACGTAAATAACTTTACGTAGTGATAAATAGGTAGGCTAGATGAATTAATTAACCAGTCTAGATTAGAAAAACAAAAGTTGATAGAATAAATCTTTGATGTGCTGCAATTATACTATAACTTAATCAATAATAATAAAGCCTTTGTCTTCTGAACCATATTTTAGTGCAATTCATCTTACTCATAGGCACTGATATGTAGAAATATGCTAATAGAATTACCAAGGTCAAATTGTAAACGAAATATAAACATTTAAGTTTCAAAATTTATTATTTAGAAGTACAATTTGAATTCTCGTCACTGTCTTTCACGACTGTAGGTTGCCAATTCCTGAAATAAGAGATTCGTAATGTTGAATGTTGATATTGGTATATATATAATAGAAAATTATAGTATCGTTTATATACATTATCAATAACATCACTAACTCTTTTTCCTTTTGTGATGAGATAGCGACAGCTTCGATATTCTTTTCATGTCTGGAATCCCTTAAAGCATATGAAAAAGTAAGAGCTAATCATATTGCAAATACACATTTAAAAATCATCTAATATTTTCAAATACCTACTTTGACCTAGCATAATTGTTCCTGAATCATTCAAAGGAATTGAAGAGGACTCCGATAGTTGATGACGTTGTTCTACTTCATCAATTTTTCATAAAGATCTGAAAGTAGATTAAGAAAACATAGAAAACCATATTAATAAAGAAATGAAGAGAATTATTAACTTGGAATTGTTTCATATAGGTAAATTATTTAAATAAAATGTTAAACTAATTATAAATCTACAGATGCAGTATAATTTTAGCTCTAATAAATGCAATGGATTCTCCTGGCTAATCCTCATAATACACTCTTAATTTAGACTTTAATTAAATACCAAAACTGTATAATATATCAAAAGGCTCACCTCTGGTTGGAGTTCTCCCTGCTAAATCCATTTACGGTGTTCTCCTCCGACTACCTCCCTGGATGGAGTTCTCCCGGTCATAGAAAACTAGGGTCAAGTATATGTAAATTGGGACACTTTTACTAACTGCGGCCTCTTATCTCAGAAACATTAATAACCATCATGGCTTCAAAGCATTCGTGAAATAAATAGAACCTATCATAAATTGAGCTTAATATGATATTCAGCAATTCAATATATAGCTAAACTAATTTCAGAATGATTTTGAGACTCTCTTAATAGGGCCTCAATTCAGAAATTAAAGAACTGAATTTAACTGTGTAACCCTACCTATAGGTAGACTAACTAGTTTTAAAATATATAGATTATCAGACCACTTTACTTAAAGGTCCCCTCCAAGTAAATTTTTTTATTGCTTAAATCAACAAGGCTAATGTTTCTTATCATTTTACTGCAAACCTCATATAAAATTTGATAGCAAATTTTTAATTTTATAAGCTTTTAAAGATTTTTATAATCAAAACTCTACAAACCTATTTTACTTCTGACTTTCTAATTTTCAGTCAGAAGAAGAAGAATTAACACCATTTGTTTTGATTGTCAACTAGGTATTAGGTTTAATAAATCTATTTAATATTCGTGTAAAGGTATAAAATTGGATAAAATAATTAAAGAAACGTTTATATAATTTAGGAAACGATTAATATCTTAAACGAAGGCCAAAAACGCATGGTTTGTTTAAAAATCTAAAATTACAATCAAAATAAAGAGAGTACAATCTTTTTCTTGAGCATCAGATTAGTGATTCGCTCAATTGTTGCTCACAGAGTACTAAAAAACTTTAAAAACGAATTATAAAATATATACTGAACCGAATTGTATGCGGTTTTCAGAATAATGATCGTAGACCTTAGTTCAATAATATTATGTTTTAAACTCATTTTTTTCTCCGGAGCCTGGAGAGGACCTTTAAATTAATAATTGAAGGGATAACAGGTCTATTCATACTAAATTGCCATAAACGGTTACAATTTCAAAGATATACTTAATATAGGATATTAAATTGGCTATTTGGTATGATTAAAGTTAGGAGAGATCGTTTGCCCCTATTTTCTCTGATTGTCTGGCGATAACTGCCTAATAGAACCGGTAGACTAATATAATAAATATACGGGTTCATCAAAAAATCACTGGATTGGTTAACCAATGTTTTATTAAAATGTCACATTGATTAGTATTTTAAGTCTTTTATGAGTTAATTATTTTTAGAAGTATTCCCTAATAAAGTTTTCTTTTATCGTTTTCTTTGTAGTAGGTTGTGTACTCATTTGCTAGTTTTCTTACTATGGTTAGTTGCTGTCCACATTCTGTTAAGATAACATGCCATGTCTTTGTGTTCAAATAAACTGATTAATTGTTGCACCTACTCAATTACCGCACACACACAGTTTTCACCGATTGGTAATTTCATTAGGTTATGGGCCCAGATTACGGTCAGACCATATATCATTGAAAATATTATCGACGGCTTTGCATTGACTAGTTTTTGTCTCTGTGTCTGTGTGTGCGGTTGATAGCTACACTGAAGAATACAATGGAGAAAAACAACATAGTACCCCTCAACGAGAACAATTTTCCCACGTGGAAGTTGCAGATGAAAATGCATCTGATGGCTAATGAGGTATTTGGAATTGTGGACGGAAGTGAAGAACTGCCTGCGGAAACATCGACTACTTACGGAAAGTTTAAGAGTCGCCGTGATAAGGCTTTGTGTACAATCATACTTGCGATTGAACCTAGATTATTGTATCTAGTTGGGGATGATCCAACTGATCCTGCAGCCGTTTGGATTAAGCTTATGAGTATATTTCAGAAGAAAACATGGGCAAATAAATTGAGGTTGCGCAAGAAGTTGTTTTCAATGAAGCTGGAGCATAACACAAGCATGCAACAACATCTGAGAAACTACATGGAACTATTCAGTGAGTTAGCTGTTGTTGGTAGTCCTATGGACGAAGAAGATAAGGTTCTGTGCATACTGTCTTCACTTCCTGAAAGTTACTCTACCTTTGTAACGGCATTGGAAGCTAATGAACATGTGCCGTCATGGGATAGTATTACGGAACGATTACTTCACGTTGAAATGAAACTGAATGAGAAAGAAGAGATAAGTGGTAACTCTTCGGCATTATTTTCGAGCAATAACAAACAAAATTACTTGTCTAATCATAGCAACGTGAAGAAGATTAAATGCTATGAGTGCGGCAAGCTGGGACACATCAAGAGAAACTGCAGAGTGTTTATCGAGAAACAGAGGCGTGATAATACGTATAATGATACTAATTATGTTGCTGAGCAAGATAATACAAAACACGTTACTTTTTACGCTACAGCTTTTTCTGGTGTTTGCGAGTCGAATAATTGGATATTTGACTAAATATAAAAAATAGGCGATGGCCGTTTTCTTCAAGCAAAAAGTGAAGGTAGTGTTATTCTAGAACTGCGTTTGCCTAACAATATAGTGCGTAGGTGCGTTCTAGAAAAGGTTCTATATGTGCCAGACTTGAGCTGTAATTTACTAAGTGTAGGTAAAATAAATGAATTCGGTCGAAAAACTAAGTTCAGTGAAACTACTTGTGAGGTTTATGAAAATAACAATACTTTGCTTGCTGTGGGTAACAAGATTGGTAAGCTGTATTATTTAAACTGCACATCATCTAGTATAAATCAAGCTAATATAACTGAAGACGTTGATTGTGATGCGAAATTATGGCATCAACGTTTTTGTCATTTGGGTTATGATAACTTGAAAAAACTCATAAACAAGAATATGGTTTCTGGAATTGATTGCAATTCGCTATTTGAGAAACCATTTTGTTCTGACTGCTGCAATGGTAAAAATCACAAGCAACCATTCCCTACATTTGACAGTGAGAAACGTATGATGAAACCCTTGGAACTTATTCACTCGGATATTTATTATCACTCCAGATTCTTTAGGAGGAGCAAGATATTTTTTAACTTTCATAGATGAGGCTACTAAATTCACTTGGATCTATTTCCTATCAACGAAAGGGGATTGCTTTGAGAAATTCAAAGAATGGAAATTGTTGGTGGAAAAACAGTTTAATGCTAATATCAAAGTTATTCGCACCGACAATGGTGGGGAATATGTGTCTAATTCATTTGAAGACTTCCTTAAAAGTGCAGGAATAAAACATGAAAAAACTGTACCCAAGACTCCGGAACAAAATGCAGTCGCTGAGAGAATGAACAGAACTCTGGTTGAGACTGTTCGATGTATGTTGTCGGACGCGACTCTTCCAAAGCAGTATTGGGCTGAAGCTTTAGCCACAGCAACTTATATCAAGAACAGAAGTCCAGCAAGCAGTCTTTCTAACGTAACCCCATATGAGGCTTTATATGGAATTAAACCCTCTGTAAGGCATTTTAGGGTGTTTGGTTCTGTATGTTATTCTCATGTCCCTAAAGATGAAAGGCGTAAATTTGATTTCAAATCTGCTAAATGTGTATTCGTAGGTTATTCCTCAGATAGTAAAGCTTATAGGGTTTCTGATTTGGAGAAACGAAAGACTATTTTGAGTAGAAATGTTATTTTTAATGAGTCTGATAGGTTACATGCCGAGCCGAGAATAGTCACTGTCGATCCCATTGTTCAGTCTCAGGATATTGATAGCAGTATTTCTGATGAACTGGCAGACTCGAACCCCCGACGATCTCTTAGAGTGAAACGCTCTCCTGATCGTTACGGTGAATGGGTACATAGTTCTGAAACTTGTTTCGAACCAAAGACTGTACAACAGGCATTAAACTCTTCAGATTCACAATTTTGGAAGAAAGCGATGGGTAGGGAAATGCAATCTATTGAATATAATAATGTATGGACTCTGTCAGAACTCCCAAGTAATGTTAAGCCGATAAATTGTAAATGGGTATTCAAACGTAAAATCGATGCTGATGGTAATTTGGGTACTTATAAAGCTAGGCTTGTTGCGCAGGGTTATTCACAGATTGAAGGAATTGATTAGGATGAAACTTTTGCGCCAGTTGTTAGGTTCGAATCTGTTCGCGTTTTATTGTCATTGGCTACTGAATGTGATTTGAAACTACATCAAATGGATGTATCTAACGTATTTTTAAATGGCGAATTAGAGGAAGATATTTTTCCATGTCAACCACTAGGTTTTTCAATTAAGGGCAAAGAACATTATTTTTGTAAACTTAATAAGAGTTTGTATGGGCTAAAACAAAGTCCAAGATGTTGGAATAATTCTTTAGATAGCTGCTTGAAAAATCTAGGGTTTATCCAGTCTTCTAGTGACTCTTGTATCTATTGTATCTATGTACGAGGTACAGTCGATAATATTTGTGTAATGGCCGTTTATGTTGATGATATAATTATAGCATGTAAATCTGATTCAGAGGTAGAAAAACTCAAATCATGCTTATCAGAGAGGTTTCAGATGAAGGATTTAGGACTACTGAGTTATTTCTTAGGTGTTAGGATTGTTCAAAATTTAGATAATTGCTCTATTTTCGTTAATCAATCTGTATATGTAGAGTCAATGTTGAAGAAGTTTGATTTTGATAAATCTAAGCCTGTAAAGAATCCTGTTGATATTTCTTTTGTATGTAGGAATGAGGATCACTCCTCAGTACTAGTTGATAAAAGTTTTTATCAGTCTGTTATAGGTTCTTTGTTATATTTGTCAACGAAAACTAGGCCTGATATAGCATTTGCTGTTAGTAATGCTGCTAGGTATTGTTCTGCTCCAACTGAATCTCATTTTATTCTTATAAAAAGAATTTTTCGATATTTGTGTGGTACTATTGATTACGGTATTATGTATTCCAGGCAAAGCAGGGCAAGATGTGCTGGCTACTCTGACTCAGATTGGGCGGGGGATGCAAGGGACAGGAAATCAACTTCCGGTTTCTGTTTCACTATGAATGGAGGACTAGTTTCCTGGAGATCTAACAAACAAATTTGCATCGCCTTATCCACTGCTGAAGCTGAGTATATCGCACTTGCTGGTGCTGCCCAGGAAGCTATTTGGCTTAATCAATTATTTTCCGATTTGTACTATGGAGATGGTGAGCCTATGGTCATTAATGAGGATAACGAAGCCGCTATCTCCATTGCTAAGAACCCTAAGGATCATTCTAAAACCAAACATGTCGCAATTAAGTACCATTTCATCAGGGACAAAATTGTCAACAATGAGGTGTGCGTGACATACTGTCCTACTGACATGATGATTGCTGATATTTTCACAAAGGGACTATCACCTGATAAATTTGTCAATTTGAGAAATATGTGTGGATTGGTGTCTCAAATGAAATGTAATTCAATGTGAGGAGGAGTATTAAAATGTCACATTGATTAGTATTATAAGTCTTTTATGAGTTAATTATTTTTAGAAGTATTCCCTAATAAAGTTTTCTTTTATCGTTTTCTTTGTAGTAGGTTGTGTACTCATTTGCTAGTTTTCTTACTATGGTTAGTTGCTGTCCACATTCTGTTAAGATAACATGCCATGTCTTTGTGTTCAAATAAACTGATTAATTGTTGCACCTACTCAATTACCGCACACACACAGTTTTCACCGATTGGTAATTTCATTACGTTTTTCTTCATTGGGCCAGAGCTGTTTGGCAACCGTTGGCCCAGTGTCGTTTTCATTGCATTGGCCCATTGTGTAATAGCATTGGCGTGCCAATGCCCGATCCTGCCTTTACTTTGCCAATGCTTAGCAACATTGGCCCGATATTGCAATGTTAACAGGGTTATGTCACGTCACAATTCACTCAATTTTCGCCACCTATCATTATTGGTATTCCTAGTAGGGTAGGTATTGAAGAGTAAAGCTTTGTGAGCTGTTGTCACAAATCGAGTAATTTGTGACCGTGACGTTAATAAGGCATCACAAACAAATAGAAATTTAAGGTTAAGCAGTGCAAATAACATGAATGGATTCGTCACTGTTTCTTATAATGGAAATAAATAAACAGTTTTCATAATGTTACGTTCTTCAATTTTCTTAAATATGACGTACTTTAGAGTGTTGCTGTTATGACGTACGTCACGCAAACAACATACCTCGATTGTCCTTACTATATTGCAATTCTAGTTCCCGCTTTCGAAACCAGGTGGCAGAGAAAATAGGAATACTCGAGAGTATAGTGTATGATGTATCTTATTGTAGTATGATATCTTATGGGTTCTAGGTAAATTGCTCGAAAACAATTGCTCGAAAGACAATTGCTCGAAAACAATTGCTCGAATGAACAATTGCTCGAATGAACAATTGCTCGAAAGAAGAATTGCTCGAAAGACAATTGCTCGAAAAGCAATTGCTCGAACGAACAATTGCTCGAATGAACAATTGCTCGAATTATCAAATTGCTTGAATGAACTAGATTGCTCGAATTATAAAATTACACAGTTTTCGATTTTATAAAAGTCAGTTATTCATGAAGTGGAGCTGCACTTAACAATCCTTGTTTCTTTTTAGTAATTGATCATTAATCATTCTATAAATGATTTTAATTATTACTCATTCTGCATAACCTTTGTTTTAGACCGTTTGTGTCATCTCGTATGTAACATGTCAATTGGAATCATGTGGTGAATCACTACTATTCATGTTTTTTTTATCATAAAACTCGAAAAAAAATTTAGATTTATTTGAACTCTGCCATAACTTTGAGTTATTTCACCTATTGAGGTGCCACATACAGATAGGCTAGTAATAAATAAGTATTCGGGTTTTATGATAAAAAACATGAATAGAAGTGATTCACCACATGATTCCAATTCACATGTTACATACGAGATTATAAAAACGGTCTAGGAAAAAGGTTATGCAGAATGAGTAATAATTAAAATCATTTATAGAATGATTAATGATCAATTACTAAAACGAAACAAGGATTGTTAAGTGCAGCTCCACTTCATGAATAACTGACTTTTATAAAATCGAAAACTGTGCAATTTTATAATTCGAGCAATTTTGTTCATTCGAGCAATTTGATATTTCGAGCAATTGTTCATTCGAGCAATTGTTCGTTCGAGCAATTGTTTTTCGAGCAATTGTTTTTCGAGCAACTGTCTTTCGAGCAATTGTTCTTTCGAGCAATTGTTCATTCGAGCAATTGTTTTTCGAGCAATTGTCTTTCGAGCAATTGTTTTCGAGCAATTTACCGGCTACCATCTTATGTTATACTGTTCTTGGCCGGTGGACATCCGTGAGGTGGGCCAACGTCGTGCCGGCATGAAAACGTTGCATGGCCCAGAGTTTCGTTCTGAATTGGGCCAACGTTGGTCAATATTGTAATGTTTACTGGGTTCATTTCCGAGTTGCAGTCGCGCCGCTACTCCAGTGCTAACGTAGCGGCAGCGAGAGCGTAACTACTTATTCAGAAGTGCTCGAGATATTTTGCGCTATAGCGCTGTTGTTTCTTTTAAAATCAAATATGTTATAGTTATCTGAAGAATCTAGATACAAGTAGAAAACAGTGCATAACCCTATAGACATATCATTTATGGGACTCTTGTTACCTATGTTAACTGTTTTGCAAACTTCAAGAACACTTAATCTACTGAGTGCAACAAGTCAAAATTAAAATAGAGAGAATATTTTCTAGGTCTAGACTTCAACGTTCAGAAACATTCTTCAACCAATTAGATATAATTACATTTTTTTTAAATCTATTTAAAATTCATGAGTGATAAATTCAATTTTACAGCATAGATGATAATTCTTTTAGAAAAGTAGCGAAGTAGTGCAGCTGTAACGGCACGTATTTGTTCCTAATACCGACATGCGCTACCAGCGCAATGAATTTGACACAACTCGATATCATCATTTGGATATGTTTGCTTGGGGGTACGGTCAAGACCCCCCCGCTCAAGAGCCCCCCGGTCATGAGCCCCCCCGGTCACGAGCCCCCTCGGTCATAAGCCCCCCTAGGTCATAAGCCCC
>CANNZV010004506.1:0-39898 GCA_947561585.1 Caprella mutica
TGTTCAACTGATATTGTAGGTGTTCAACTGTGTTTTGTAGGTGTTCAACTGATATTGTAGGTGTTCAACTGTGTTTTGTAGGTGTTCAACTGTGTTCTGTAGGTGTTCAACTGATATTGTAGGTGTTCAACTGATATTGTAGGTGTTCAACTGTGTTCTGTAGGTGTTCAACTGTGTTCTGTAGGTGTTCAACTGTGTTCTGTAGGTGTTCAACTGATATTGTAGGTGTTCAAATGTGTTTTGTAGGTGTTCAACTGATATTGTAGGTGTTCAACTGTGTTTTGTAGGTGTTCAACTGTGTTCTGTAGGTGTTCAACTGTGTTCTGTAGGTGTTCAACTGTGTTCTGTAGGTGTTCAACTGTGTTCTGTAGGTGTTCAACTGTGTTCTGTAGGTGTTCAACTGATATTGTAGGTGTTCAACTGTGTTTTGTAGGTGTTCAACTGTGTTCTGTAGGTGTTCAACTGTGTTCTGTAGGTGTTCAACTGATATTGTAGGTGTTCAACTGTGTTTTGTAGGTGTTCAACTGTGTTCTGTAGGTGTTCAACTGATATTGTAGGTGTTCAACTGTGTTCTGTAGGTGTTCAACTGTGTTCTGTAGGTGTTCAACTGATATTGTAGGTGTTCAACTGTGTTCTGTAGATGTTCAACTGATATTGTGGGTGTTCAACTGTGTTCTGTAGGTGTTCAACTGATATTGTAGGTGTTCAACTGTGTTCTGTAGGTGTTCAACTGTGTTCTGTAGGTTTTCAACTGTGTTCTGTAGGTGTTCAACTGTGTTCTGTAGGTGTTCAACTGATATTGTAGGTGTTCAACTGATATTGTAGGTGTTCAACTGTGTTCTGTAGGTGTTCAACTGATATTGTAGGTGTTTAACTGATATTGTAGGTGTTCAACTGTGTTCTGTAGGTGTTCAACTGATATTGTAGGTGTTCAACTGTGTTCTGTAGGTGTTCAACTGTGTTCTGTAGGTGTTCAACTGATATTGTAGGTGTTCAACTGTGTTTTGTAGGTGTTCAACTGTGTTCTGTAGGTGTTCAACTGTGTTCTGTAGGTGTTCAACTGATATTGTAGGTGTTCAACTGTGTTTTGTAGGTGTTCAACTGATATTGTAGGTGTTCAACTGTGTTTTGTAGGTGTTCAACTGTGTTCTGTAGGTGTTCAACTGATATTGTAGGTGTTCAACTGATATTGTAGGTGTTCAACTGTGTTCTGTAGGTGTTCAACTGTGTTCTGTAGGTGTTCAACTGTGTTCTGTAGGTGTTCAACTGATATTGTAGGTGTTCAAATGTGTTTTGTAGGTGTTCAACTGATATTGTAGGTGTTCAACTGTGTTTTGTAGGTGTTCAACTGTGTTCTGTAGGTGTTCAACTGTGTTCTGTAGGTGTTCAACTGTGTTCTGTAGGTGTTCAACTGTGTTCTGTAGGTGTTCAACTGTGTTCTGTAGGTGTTCAACTGATATTGTAGGTGTTCAACTGTGTTTTGTAGGTGTTCAACTGTGTTCTGTAGGTGTTCAACTGTGTTCTGTAGGTGTTCAACTGATATTGTAGGTGTTCAACTGTGTTTTGTAGGTGTTCAACTGTGTTCTGTAGGTGTTCAACTGATATTGTAGGTGTTCAACTGTGTTCTGTAGGTGTTCAACTGTGTTCTGTAGGTGTTCAACTGATATTGTAGGTGTTCAACTGTGTTCTGTAGATGTTCAACTGATATTGTGGGTGTTCAACTGTGTTCTGTAGGTGTTCAACTGATATTGTAGGTGTTCAACTGTGTTCTGTAGGTGTTCAACTGTGTTCTGTAGGTTTTCAACTGTGTTCTGTAGGTGTTCAACTGTGTTCTGTAGGTGTTCAACTGATATTGTAGGTGTTCAACTGATATTGTAGGTGTTCAACTGTGTTCTGTAGGTGTTCAACTGATATTGTAGGTGTTTAACTGATATTGTAGGTGTTCAACTGTGTTCTGTAGGTGTTCAACTGATATTGTAGGTGTTCAACTGTGTTCTGTAGGTGTTCAACTGTGTTCTGTAGGTGTTCAACTGATATTGTAGGTGTTCAACTGTGTTCTGTAGGTGTTCAACTGTGTTCTGTAGGTGTTCAACTGTGTTCTGTAGGTGTTCAACTGATATTGTAGGTGTTCAACTGTGTTTTGTAGGTGTTCAACTGATATTGTAGGTGTTCAACTGTGTTTTGTAGGTGTTCAACTGTGTTCTGTAGGTGTTCAACTGATATTGTAGGTGTTCAACTGATATTGTAGGTGTTCAACTGTGTTCTGTAGGTGTTCAACTGTGTTCTGTAGGTGTTCAACTGTGTTCTGTAGGTGTTCAACTGATATTGTAGGTGTTCAAATGTGTTTTGTAGGTGTTCAACTGATATTGTAGGTGTTCAACTGTGTTTTGTAGGTGTTCAACTGTGTTCTGTAGGTGTTCAACTGTGTTCTGTAGGTGTTCAACTGTGTTCTGTAGGTGTTCAACTGTGTTCTGTAGGTGTTCAACTGTGTTCTGTAGGTGTTCAACTGATATTGTAGGTGTTCAACTGTGTTTTGTAGGTGTTCAACTGTGTTCTGTAGGTGTTCAACTGTGTTCTGTAGGTGTTCAACTGATATTGTAGGTGTTCAACTGTGTTTTGTAGGTGTTCAACTGTGTTCTGTAGGTGTTCAACTGATATTGTAGGTGTTCAACTGTGTTCTGTAGGTGTTCAACTGTGTTCTGTAGGTGTTCAACTGATATTGTAGGTGTTCAACTGTGTTCTGTAGATGTTCAACTGATATTGTGGGTGTTCAACTGTGTTCTGTAGGTGTTCAACTGTATTGTAGGTGTTGAACTGATATTGTAGGTTTTAAACTGTGTTCTGTAGGTGTTCAACTGTATTGTAGGTGTTGAACTGATATTGTAGGTTTTAAACTGTGTTCTGTAGGTGTTCAACTGTGTTCTGTAGGTGTTTGAGCTGTGAAGTAATTTCCTCAACTGTGGTCTGGCAGTTTGTTCTAACAATTCGAATTAGAGTCTGGTAGTCTTTTTCTTGGCGAAAGACCTGTGCTTTGCTGATGACGTTTTTCTTTCTTTTTCAAGGGAATTCATTACTTTAGAGACAGTACCTCGTGTAACGCCAAACATTCGGACAGCTTCTGTTACACTAGCGCTTGTCAACAAGTCCGAGAGAACTATCATTTATATAAGGTTGTAACCTATTCTTACAGCAACTCTAAATAATTAATTGAACATTTAAAGTAAATATAAATATATTAAAGTATGCCAAGATTTGCCTGTTTATTTGTTATGATGTCCAAATGTTGGGTGGTTACAAAGTGTTACAAATTTGTTTTACTTTTAATCACTTTTGATCACTAGTGTTACTTTTAATCACTAGTGTTACTTTTAATCACTAGTGTTACTTTTAATAACTAGTGTTACTTTAATAACTAGTGTTACATTTAATAACTAGTGTTACTTTTAATCACTAGTGTTACTTTTAATCACTAGTGTTACTTTTAATCACTAGAGTCAATTTTAATCACTAGAGTCAATTTTAATCACTAGAGTCAATTTTAATCACTAGTGTTAATTTTAATCACTAGTGTTAATTTTAATCATCAGTGTCAATAACAATCATTGTTTTGATACTTTTCTCATTATAATCTTGTTGTTGTCGTGTAATCGGATACTTGAGAAAATGTTACTGCAATGAAGATGTTTTGACGTTATTAGTGTTCTAAAAGGTATCGGTACCCTTCAATGTTATTGCAACCGTTTTAATCATTATGAGGGTAAGTTACTAGTTATTGGACGGTTCCACATTTTCGATCATATAAGAAAAACTATTTAATAATGATTTTACAACGTTATTTTAATTGGTATCCATGATACCTGTAGTGTCACTTCTAATGGTACCTGCAGGTATCATGGATACCAATTCAAAATAATTATTCTGTATCCTTTTTCTGATAAGATCGAAAAAGTGGAACTAATCGACAACTCATAACTTACCCCAATATGAAATGATATCAAATATTTTTTGATAGAATAAGCTAAATTATTTGTAAAATACTAATAAAATTAAACACAAATACCATAGAATAAACACATATATAAATTTTTTTGTCCAATGGTAACTCAGTTATTAAAACAAGTCATGTGCACTAATATTAATCACTAATATCTCCATTGAATGATAATAAATTAACTAAAAGCGCCAATATAAATAAGGTGCATAAGTTGAGACAAAGTTGTACGACAACACACAAACTAATGTCCAATAAGTGTTCTAGTTCTACGTCTGACAGGTGAAATATACTCTGTTATTTCTTCACTAATTACCGCACCATGAAAAAGTCAAGGCAAGATGATCCCACAAGAGTTAGTTAGCTTTGACACAAACAAATCATCTTAATATGCTCTCTTATCACCGCAAATGGTGGGGAAAGGTTGTCGCAACATTGCAAAGACGTTGTGCCATATCATGAAAATGTTAGGGGAATGTAGTGTTGTAACAATGTGCGGATGTTGAGGGAATGTTGTTGTAATGTTGGCAATATTGTAGGAAATTTACGTATATGTTTCAACAGCAGTGTAAAAATATTCCAATCGTATTTATTGTTGCAATATCACAGTAATATCGCAGAAATGTCGCGGTAACATTGCGACAATGTCGTGGTAATATCGCAGAAATGTCGCGGTAACATTGCGACAATGTCGTGGTAATATCGCAGAAATGTCGCGGTAACATTGCGACAATGTCGTGGTAATATCGCAGAAATGTCGCGGTAACATTGCGACAATGTCGTGGTAATATCGCAGAAATGTCGCGGTAACATTGCGGCAATGTCATGGTAATATCGCAGAAATGTCGCAGTAACATTGCGACAATGTCGTGGTAATATCGCAGAAATGTCGCTGTAACATTGCGGCAATGTCGTGGTAATATTGCAGAAATATCGCGGTAATATTGCGGCAATGTCGTGGTAATATCGCAGACATATCGCGGTAATATTGCGGCAATGTCGTGGTAATTTCACAGAAATATCGCGGTAATATTGCGGCAATGGTCGTGGTAATATCGCGGCAATGTCGTGGTAATATCGCGGCAATGTCGTGGTAATATCGTGGCAATATCGTGGCAATATCGTGGCAATTCGCGGCAATATCGCGGTAATATCGCGGTAATATCACGGTAATATCGCAGGAATATCTCGGCAATGTCGTGGTAATATCGTGGCAATATCGTGGCAATATCGTGGCAATTCGGGGCAATATCGCGGTAATATCGCGGTAATATCGCAGGAATGTCTCGGCAATGTCGTGGTAATATCGCGGTAATGTCGTGGTGTTATCGCGGCAATGCCGTGGTAATATCGTGGCAATATCGCGGTAATATCGCAGAAATATCTCGGCAATGTCGTGGTAATATCGCAGAAATATCGCGATAATGTCGTGGTAATATCGCGGCAATGTCGTGGTGATATCGCAGAAATTTGCGGCAATATCGCGATGATATCGAAGTAATATCGTAGAAATATAATATTAAAGGGACATTTTGGTTTAATTAATTATTAGACACAAAGGATATTAAGGGGAGGGGGGCGTCTAGAATTTAATTGAGATAATTCATTGCAAATTAGGTATAGGTATATAATTTACTACAACCCTTTTCTATATTGCTAGGGTAAGTTACGAATTATCGGTCAATTTCACATCTTCGGTCACAAAAGAAAAAACTATATAATAATGATTATCTCATTTTTAATTATATAGTTTTTTCTTATATGACCGAAGATGTGAAACTGACCGATAATTCGTAACTGAGCCTACAACCTCATCGCTATCCCATGAGATGTGTTCCCATAGCTTGTACGAAGATAAAGAAGATGATAACTTTGGTCAGGGCCTTATATTGACAGCTTATCTCAGATAGAGCCTTTACCTGCCTGCTCTACACGCGCACTTCACTAATTAGGAAAAGAACACGAGACCAGGTGTGAAGACTGACTACTGATTAACATCTACAGGTGAGAGATAGAAAATATTGGCTATGGAGCTATAGAAAAGCATTGGAAAACAATAGGATATTTTCCGATAAAGTAGTACCGATACCTATTGTCGGTAAATTAACAATCGGCAGATCGTCTAATAATATCAGTTATTGTAAATTATGTCATAATTTCAGATTCAAATTCAAGATTTTTTTTATAGTATGTGACAATATACTGGGTTTTAAATTTCGTCTAATCATCTTTCGTCTTTGATAGATGATCATTTTATCATTGAATATAATCAGCTATAAATACGTTACACAGTTACTATAGCAAGTGATAGTACATGTGACTGTATTTATGGGTAGGTTGTACCTAGCTCTGACGTTAAGGGTGTTACTCCGTAATAAGGTCTGACGTTAATTGAGGGATTACATCTAATAATTGGTGGATCTGTTGAAAAATAATGGAATGAGGTACATTTATGGAGAGAAGGAGAGAAACACCCATCTTTGGAGAGATGGAGAGAGATGGGTAGAAATATGGGTAGAGATAAGGATAGAGATAAGGATAGAGAGATGGGGAGAGTCACAAGGAAAGGGGTTCACACAAAAGGCCCGTTTGCCCATCCAAGGATGATCCCTTAGTGCAACGAGTGTATTTTCGGTGTAATGAAACACTCTCATTGCACCAAATCTAATCCTGGTGCACGGGATTCACCACCGTAGTCTGGGATTTTGACTCATGGTAGATCACTTTCTCCAGTTGAGCCCGAGGAAACAGATTCCGCCACCAAAAGACACAAAACTAAGGATACAATGATCATTGTAATGAATAGAGAGAGTTTGGCATCTCTCTCCTCGGGAAGGCTCCGGGAGTTTCTCACCAGGGAAAAAAATGAATTGAGTACATTAGCCAATGAATAATTTTGTATAAGTTTCTTTTGAAGCACTCGACAGAAGGTGCACTCACCAACTCACCTGGAGGGCATGCTACTACAATGTACATATTCACTTTCACCAGGTTTCGGAACTTATTGGTATGAAATCGCGGTACCTCCAGCTTGTAGCAATGGTTCCTCGCCAGGTTCGTATTGAACGAATATATCGTTGTGGGGTACTATGACCTATAGTGATCTTGTAGGTCTCGATCAGCTGTCCACGGAGACGACGCTGCTCAAGGCTTAAAAGGTCCAGGTCCTGCAACCGCCTCTCATAACCCTAATTCCGGATCTCAGGAACCAACTAGCATCTGTACGACGAAGATTAGAATTGACCGGCACACTCCAAGTGTGGCCGATCCAACTATTTATAAAGGGTCATCACTGTATATCTATTAGATAACATATAGATCCTTCTAATGTACACTTAGATATTTTGAGCTTCCGTTGTACGGCCAAACATTGAGAACCATTGTTAAATTCAGTGGTCGAAAGGACATCGAGGTTTAGTTCTTGTAGAGTTGGAGAGACTGGCGATCTAAGGAGGATGTAACTGGCGTGGGTGTTCTGAACACCTACACGCACTTGTCCCTCTTGAATAACCTTTGCCACTGATTCGACCACTTCTCCAATTCGACCACTCTCCTCAGCACCGTCACAACATTAGGGTTGGCCACATCGATACCAAGCTTGGGTGACCGGACAACTCGCCACCGGACAATTCGCCGCGGACAATTCGCCGTGAGCACAACTCGCCGCTAGGATAAATCGCCGCTAGGACAATTCACCGCCAAAACAACTCGCCGTGTGATATATGTTTTGCTGCCTTATACACCATTTATATGTAAAATATATTTTTAATATAAGCTGCATGTTGTAAATTAATAATCAAAATTTTTTAGCAGTATTTGAAAATGTTTTCCTTTCCATTTCTAAAGTTAATTATAGTATTTTTTTTAACTATTATATAAGCATAGTGTGTGTGGTAAATGAACAATAAAATTTTCTTCGTTCTATTTGAAAGTATTTTGCCAAAAATAATTTATTTTTGGAAAGAAAAACAAGTTCAGGTGTCTTCTTAACACGTTTAATGACTTATAAAAATTACTTTATCAGTGAAAATAAAGGTTATTTAACTACGAAGTCTTTGATTTTTGTGTTAGGTAGGCTAATAATTTAAATTTTCTATCACCTCTTCATTTTCCTCTTCTATTCGTGAGTGCAGTCACGTTATTTGTGTTCCTTTTCATATATTTCCTTGTTAAGTGATTGCATCCACGAAGTAGCTTTTCTGTATCCATGCATGAGCATTGTCACGGACTGGTGGTTGGTGCCTTTGTTCAAGGAGTCACTTTGCTTTCTGACTTCTTCTTCCTGTCCCTTGTATTCAATTTCCTTTTGACATCCACTAGAAAGCCCTACGTTTCGAAGCAGACGTTAAATACTTCTAAATTTATATTAATAGCTCTAATATATTTTGGGGCCTGAAATATTCTCACAGATATAACAAAATAAACTAATTAAAATTTATTACACTACTGTTTTACGTCAGTCTTGAACGAATAGAAACGAATCATTGTTCAAATTTATAATATTTTTAGATAAATGTAAATGATGTATACGTCGGCAAAACTTAAATCAAGCGGCGAGTTGTTCTGGCAGCGAGTTGTCCTAGCGGCGAGTTGTCCTCACGAATAATTCTCCGCGGCGAGTTGTCCGGCGGCGAGTTGTCCTAGAACCCGAGCTTGGTGTCATCGGCAAATTTACTCATCTTAGAGAAGATTCTAAAAATAATATTTATACATGTATGTTAGGAGACACAGGGATCCTAAGACTGACCCTTGGGGCACCCAACTGGTCACAGCAGACCACCGAGAGGACATACTACCAACGAAAAGTATCTGCTTCCTATTGGACACTCTTCTTCCAGTCATCCACCTGACGACGACGATGCCAAAAGTTCTCACCATTGCTATAAGTCTGAGGTGGGGAACCTTGTCAAAAGCCTTCTGGAAGTCGAGGTAAATGACATTCTTGAACACTTGACAACTGCCACGGATTTCATCACCTTCGGTAAGAAATCGTCGGGTCCAGGTGAGCGTTTGGAGACCTTCTCTCTGGATGACAGAATCATCATCCCTCGTCATACGTAATGACTGGGGTGGTAGTCCATCATCCTCGACAGTGAAGACACTTGATAGGTACTGGTTGAACTCCTGTGCATTCCCAATATTGTCAGTCACCAGTAGACCATTTAAGAACTGCAAAGGTCCCAAGGGCTTCCTAACATTTTGCTGGTTCACATAGACGAAAAACTCCTTGGGGTTGTCCCTGATTGCATGCAAATTTAATATATACTATCCAATTTCATGAAAAAAAAGATTAGAAGCATTAGCCTCAATAATTAAAACAAAAAAAAATTGCTTGGAGGGGACCTTTAATAATTAATATATTACTTGATCGAAAATGTGGAACCGTCTGATAACTCGAAACTAACCCTAATCTATTTTTATCAAACTTATTATATATATTTTTACAATGCTAAATTAGATTATTTATTAATTTCTATTCAATTAATTTCCCTCACGACTTGCAGCTGATTAGTTATCATAATTATTTAATTATGATAATAATTAGCGTGTTTGTTGTTAATTAATGAATTAGTGGAACTGATTAACCGTAGCGATATTTTATTCCATGTAGGATGAACTAATATTAGTAATATTATGTTAGAAAAAATATTAGTGTACATATATGTCACGAATTAGGTGTACAATATGAAAAATAAATATGTAAATAATTTAAGATGAATTAGAATGAAAAATAAACAAATAATAAATAAGTAAATAATTAAAAAAAATGAATAAACACAAATAAACAAATAAAATAAATATAAGAGAATAAAAAAAATTGCTGAGAATTGACAAATAATAATAAAAAGGCTAATAATTATATAAAGATAATAGGAAATATACAATTTATATTTTAAATTCTGCTTCCACCATCTCAGAAAAAAGTTAAGATGATAGGAATTTTTGATAATATAAATAAACTGTATGATAATAGTTCATATTACGAGTTAAATAATAATTATCATAAACTTTTCCTTATACTGAATGATCGAAAATGTAGAACAATCCGATAACTCGTAAGTTACCCCATTAAAATGTTTGATTGAAGTAATCCCAGTGAGTTTTATTTTGTTCATTTCTGAGTACTTCTCAGGCTTCAGTTTTTCTTTTCGATTCAATGCAGTTTAAAGGTTTCCATTAAAGCTCTACAAACTGCATACCCTGTCAGAAACTGTGAGTACGCTTTCTAGCGGTGAATATAATCCATCATAAAAAGATCATCTAAATACAACCTACAATGAAACACACAATTTCGTAATTTATGATATTCTTAAAGACGATATTTTTCTATTAAAAGAATTTAAATTTAAAACATTTGTCTATCGTCGGACGTCCTGAATTTTTTTAAAATATAATCATAAATAATCCCCAATAAACATTAGTAATCACTATTAATCTTAACAATCTGTATTAATCAATTATAATCCCTATAGTGAATTTACAATATTTTAATTCAGGCAGGTCATAGTCATACACTAGTAATTTATTTATTTCATTTTCAATTTTTGAGGTCACTTTACTTTATAAATTATTAAGTCTTTAATAAACACTAATTATAAAATAAAACAGAAAATAGTATTACCTTAAATATTATTTAGCTGATTGTTTACTTCCTGTATACAGTAGAAATCCTGATGTATAGTCCTGAGTAAGGAAGTGGCCTCTATAGTGAACAAATTTTCTTTAATTTGCCATAAAATGGCGATTAGTTTTCTAAAACTGATGGTCATTTCATGGCAGACTAAAGAAAATGTGTTCACTATAGAGGCTTCAAACCATTTGAAACAAGCTTCTAGTAATATGATTTTTATTTTTAGTGGATTCATAGATTCTCGCATCATTCACAGCCATGTTCCAAGGAAAATGTTGTCTGGAACTATAAAACCTTGTGTAAAAGATGCAAAGGAAGATCAGAAAGACTCAGTTAATTATCGTGAGATTATGATTTCTTCTCAATTTTTAAGTTATTAGAATATTGTATATTGCCTTTTGTTAAGTGTGTAAATGTAAGTTCAGCTCAATTTGGTTATCGTCCAAACACCTCAACAACCTTAGCAAATGCTTTATTGAAAGAGACTCTCTCTCGCTATGTGAACAATGATAGTCCTGTCTATGCCTGCTTCATGGACCTAAGTGAAGCGTTTGAGCGAGTTGATCACTCTATTCTTCTTAGAAAACTAAAAAGCAAACATGTACCTAGTTTTATAGTGAACATTTTAGGCTCAATTTTTGCAACAGTTCAGCTAGTGTGTACTTTGGTGGTAGTGTCTCGGCTGAATGGTCTTTGATCTCTGCTTACCTGTTCAATGGCTCTAGGACAACTGGTACCCGGACAACTCGTACCCGGACAACACGTACCCGGACAACACGTACCCGGACAACTGGTATACAGGACAACTCGTACCCGGACAACTTGTACCCGGACAACTGGTATACAGGACAACTCGTACCCGGACAACTGGTACCCGATTTTCATAATTTCGTGTTAAATGTACCTAATTATAATAACTGAATAAAATACAAGTCCGATTTTCAAAATTTAGTTAAATGTACATAATTATAATAAAAATTAAAGGCATAATAAAATAACCAATTTTTTTATTGCAATGAAAAATATAGAAACTGACAATTTAAATGAGGATAAAATAGGAACTTTTATAGAGACTACAATATAGACTACATTGCAAAATTCGTATGATCTCACTTCAAGAGTCTTCCATTTCATGATATATATTTTCAAACATAATACGCGAAAAATATATAAGAACCAACAGTGCTTATTTAATTAAATTAACCTCTTTCAATATACTTAAGTTAGCAAAGTTAAATATTAAGTAACCTAGCACAGCTAAAGATAAAATAAAACTTCTATAGAGACTAAAATACAGACTACCTTATATTGTGAATGTGGTGGAAAACAGGGAGCGCCTACTCAGGTAATAATATATAATCAGAACAAGTTTTTCAATTGTATTTTAGGCACCTACACGCATACGTTATTTAATTTATAATTATGTGAATTTAACTAAATTTTGAAAATCGGACTTGTATTTTATTCAGTTATTATAATTAGGTACATTTAACACGAAATTATGGAAATCGGGTACCAGTTGTCCGGGTACGAGTTGTCCTGTATAGCATTTGTCCTGTATACCAGTTGTCCGAGTACGAGTTGTCCTGTATACCAGTTGTCCTGTATACCAGTTGTCCGGGTACGAGTTGTCCAGGTACGAGTTGTCCGTGCACCCTGTTTAATATTTATGTAGATGATATTTTGTGTAGCGTGTCTAAATTGTTTATTGGGTATTAACAGAATAAAGGTACTAGCCTATGCTGATGACCTAGTCCTATTAGCTCTATCTGTCACAGCACTACAATACCTAATTAATGAGATTTCTTCCTTGATTATTGAGCATGAATTGATTTTGAATGTTGAAAAGACTGTCGTTATAATTTTTAGGAAGAAATTGGTGCCTACTTCCAATCATATCAAGTTCTTTTTTAGAGATTTTCATCTGAAAATTGTAGATAAATAAAGTATTTAGGTTGTATACTTTCTTTCAACTTACAGGATGGTCTTGATATAGATAGATCCAAATTATCTTATAATCGCACATTTGGATTTCCTTTTAGAAAATTTAACTCTGTTTCACCAGATGTTTTTTATTCACTCTTCAAGTCTTATTGTACTGATTTTTATGGTTCTGCTTTGTGGATTGATAGAAGAAAATCTTCTCAAAATTTTAAACATTTAGCTGTTTCATATCACTGTTTGTTGAAGAAAATATTAAACATACCAAAATTTTATAGTAACCATTTTGTTTGTGATATCTTTAAAACTTAAACGTTTCCTCATTATATAAATAGATCTTGTTGTCAATTTTTCTTCTGGTTAAATAAATGTCACAGCCCATGCTTTTCTGTTCATAAATTTTATTTATCGAATACGTCATTTTATATGAAAAACATTAATGCACTTATGAAGAATAGTTACGATATTAAAAATAATTTAGATAATGACTACGAGGCAATTTTATCCAGAATCCAATATGTACAGGAGAGGGAACATAGAAGCAACTATTTTTAACAGTTGACTCTTAATCTTCAGTCTTTGTAAATATTGTATATAATTCATTGTATTTTCTTTTAAAAATATGTCCTCATTGTGAGATTTAATAAAGATTTATTAGAATTATTATTATTATACAGGATTTCATTATAGGGGATTTATACTGTAGTATATCTTACAGACTTAGAGGTAGTCCAGTCCATGAATATTAAATACAGCAATAAAATATTCGAAAAAAAAAATAAACATATAGAGATTGGCAGACGTTCGTTGAAAGAGATTTCGTCGACAGGACGATTTGTCGACGAATTTTCCCCTTTGCTAAATCATTAAACAATAATAAAATCTGCAGTACAACAAACTAGCGGATATAGCAAACTGCATAACGGCCATTTAAGTTGAGAGTGACAATATCTCCTTCACGAAAATCCGTCTTGTCGAAATGTTTTTACACGAAACGTATTTAAACGAAACATCTTTAGACGAAACGTCTTTAAACGAAACATCTTTAAACGAAGCATCTTTAAACGAAGCATCTTTAAACGAAACGTATTTAGACGAAACATCTTTAAACGAAACATCTTTAGACGAAACGTCTTTAAACGAAACATCTTTAAACGAAGCATCTTTAAACGAAACGTCTTTAGACGAAACATCTTTAGACGAAACATCTTTAGACTAAACGTCTTCAGATGAAACGTTTGAACATCAATATATATTATAGAGATTTATTATTTCTTGGTTAGTTATGTAGGTATTTGTGTGACCACTCTGTGAAATAGTAATTATCATTCTTACGTATTTTGTTATATTTTAACAGAAAACATTCAACCCAATCTCTTGTCATATCCCTACTGTACAAAATAAACATTGGAAATAAAAATATGAAAACTAATTTAATCATACGAAAACCACGATCGTTAATAATCCCTCATAATCCCTGATAATCACTAATAATCACTAGTAATTAATTTCAAGTGCCTATCACTTCACTCTATCTTTCTGAAGTGTCGCATAAAAATTTATTTTATTGATGATTTGAAGGAAATAAAAGACTGTAATGGTAACAATTGGTAACTGAGTAGGATTACTTAGTAATAATTGGTAACTGAGTAGTATTAATTGGTAATCATTGGTAACTGAGAAGGATTACTTGGTAATAATTGGTAACTGAGAAGGATTACTTAGTAATAATTGGTAACTGAGTAGGATTACTTGGTAATAATTGGTAACTGATTAGAATTACTTGGTAATCATTGGTAACTGAGAATGATTACTTGGTAATCATTGGTAACTGAGAATGATTACTTGGTAATAATTGGTAACTGAGTAGGAGTACTTGGTAATAATTGGTAACTGATTAGAAATACTTGGTAATCATTGGTTACTGAGAAGGATTACTTGATAATAATTGGTAACTGAGTAGGATTACTTAGTAATAATTGGTAACTGAGTAGGATTACTTGGTAATAATTGGTAACTGATTAGAATTACTTGGTAATCATTGGTAACTGAGAATGATTACTTGGTAATAATTGGTAACTGAGTAGGAGTACTTGGTAATAATTGGTAACTGATTAGAAATACTTGGTAATCATTGGTTACTGAGAAGGATTACTTGGTAATAATTGGTAACTGAGTAGAATTACTTGGTAATCATTGGTAACTGAGAAGGATTACTTGGTAATAATTGGTAACTGAGTAGAATTACTTGGTAATCATTGGTAACTGAGAAGGATTACTTGGTAATCATTGGTAACTGATTAGAATTACTTGGTAATCATTGGTAACTGAGAAGGATTACTTGGTAATCATTGGTAGCTGATTAGAATTACTTGGTAATCATTGGTAACTGAGAAGGATTACTTGGTAATAATTGGTAACTGAGTAGGATTACTTAGTAATAATTGGTTATTGATTAGAATTACTTGGTAATCATTGGTAACTGAGTAGTATTACTTGTTAACTATTGGTAACCGAGTAGGATTACTTGGTAACCATTAGTAACTGAGTATTACTTGGTAATAATTGGTAACTGAGTAGAATTTCTTGGTAATCATTGGTGACCGAGTAGTATTACTTGTTAACTTTTGGTAACTGAATAGGATTACATGGTAATCATTGGTAACTGAGTAGAATTACTCGGTAGTCATTGGTAATTGAATAGAATTACATGGTAATCATTGGTAACTGAGTAGAATTACTTGGTAAAGATTGGTAATTGAGTAGAATTACTTGGTAACCATTGGCAACTGAGTAGAATTACTTGGTAATAATTGGTAACTGAGTAGAATTACTTGGTAATCATTGGTAACTGAGATGTAGAATTACTTGGTAACCATTGGCAACTGAGTAGAATTACTTGGTAATAATTGGTAACTGAGTAGAATTACTTGGTAATCATTGGTAACTGAGATGTAGAATTACTTGGTAACCATTGGCAACTGAGTAGAATTACTTGGTAATAATTGGTAACTGAGTAGAATTACTTGGTAATCATTGGTAACTGAGATGTAGAATTACTTGGTAACCATTGGTAACTGACTAGGGTCTAGGACATTTTGTCCACGAACATATCACATTTAATTATCAATCAATTGTTTAGTTGTATATTATACATGTATGTATTTTATGTAGTCACTGTTGAAAAAAATTCTGTCAACAAAAAAAATAATTTCTGAACCAATATTGCTTCCAATAAGCTAATCTGAGTACTAATATTGATGTTTATGGTAGTTATTGTTAAAATACACCGCAAATAACTGTAGTTATGGTAAATATAGAAAAAAAATGTTAAAAACGTTATTATTACAGATTTTATAAGACCGAGGTACAATAAAAGCGAGGCCTACCTGTAATCATTGAATAAAATATTCAGTTTAATTATTTTACTGTTGCCGGCCAGTAGGAGCAGGAGAAGAAGATTGTTATAAGAATTAAGGCAAAGACCATCAAAAATGGGTCCTTTCTACTTTTATATAGCAGAATATTATAAATAATATATAATAAACAATATGTACACTACACCTTATAATTAAATACAAAATAAAATTTCGTGGATGAATTGTTCGTGGACGAAATGTCCGTGGACGAGATGTCCGTAGACGAAATGTTCGTGGACAAAATGTTCGTGGACAAAATGTCCGTGGACAAAATGTCCGTAGACAAAATGTCCGTAGACAAAATGTCCGTAGACAAAATGTCCGTAGACAAAATGTCCGTAGACAAAATGTCCGTAGACGAAATGTCCGTAGACGAAATGTTCGTGGACAATATGTTCGTGGACAAAATGTCCGTATACGAAATGTCCGTAGACGAAATGTCCGTAGACGAAATGTCCGTAGACGAAATGTCCGTAGACGATATGTCCGTAGACAAAATGTCCGTAGACAAAATGTCCGTAGACAAAATGTCCGTAGACGAAATGTCCGTAGACGAAATGTCCGTAGACGATATGCCCGTAGACGATATGTCCGTAGACGAAATGGCCGTAGACGAAATGTCCGTAGACGAAATGTCCGTAGACGAAATGTCCGTAGACGATATGTCCGTAGACGAAATGTCCGTGAACCACACCATATATCTCTCTCATGGTTGGAAAAGAGGATTTCATCATATTTCTTCTTAATAAACATTGTATGCATTGTTTTTTATTAAAAAGGCAAAATCTTTATCTTCCGAGCTGTAATCGATCGAGTCCGTTATTATGAGATTCTACTTAATTGAAGACCATTGCTACTGTAATAACCAAACAACACTTCTTTATTGTGTCTGCTGTACAATTTTCCATGGGCTCAATTGTCCTGGGTCCAACTTTCTTAAGGCTCAATTCTTCAGGGCCCAATTGTCTTAGGGCCTAATTATCCTGGGTCCAATTGTCCAGGGGTCAATTGTCTTATAGTCCCATTGTTTTAGGGCTCAATTGTTTTGGGCTCAGTTGTTGGTTATATAGTATCACCTGTTTATATATACAGTAAATACACTATACAGTATCACCTGATATATACTGCACACTGTAGAGTATCACCTGATATATACTGTACACTGTAGAGTATCACCTGATATATACAGTACACTGTAGAGTATCACCTGATATATACTGCACACTGTAGAGTATCACCTGATATATACTGTACACGGTAGAGTATCACCTGATATATACTGTACACTGTAGAGTATCACCTGATATATACTGTACACTGTAGAGTATCACCTGATATATACTGTACACTCTAGAGTATCACCTGATATATACTGTACACTGTAGAGTATCACCTGATATATACTGTACACTGTAGAGTATCACCTGCTATATACTGTACACTGTAGAGTATCACCTGATATATACTGTACACTGTAGAGTATCACCTGATATATACTGTACACTGTAGAGTATCACCTGATATATACTGTACACTGTAGAGTATCACCTGATGTACACTGTACACTGTAGAGTATCACCTGATGTACACTGTAGAGCATCACCTGTACAAACAGTACCTGTCCTTTTTCTGCACGCTAATTAGTACTGACAATGAGGTGCAGTGACATCACGTGGTAAAGTCATTGCTCACTGCACTCAATATACTGCAGTGAGTAATGACATTATTTTGCTGTGTAAATAGAGTGCATGGGGGGTAGAAACCCCGCCACTGTAGACTGTTACAGAGCAGTGAAGTGGCAGAGATATGGCAGTGTTGAGGCAGGCTTGTAAAAGTTTAGGGTTTTAGTTTTGTTGCCAAATGTACAATTTTATTTTATTTTTCAGTTCTAATATTGGTTATATTGTAATGTAATTAAATTATAATTGATATGAAATGTACTAAACACATAAAATGTAACTAAAAGGAAAAAGCCTCTTTTAGCATTTTTACCAACAGTTCTACTTTAAATGCATTATAATTATTCCAATATATATAAATCGTATGATAATAAACTTCTAATATTAAATAGACAGAATCTTCTTTAAGATTATTAGCTGTGTAAGTAGCTTTTAGTATACATTATATCTCTTTAGTATGCATTACTTGAAGCCTATAAAAAATATTTTAGTTAGCTTTGAAAATTAGGGTTAGACAATATGCAGATGCGATGTCAAAATTGGAAGAGTAGGAGTGAGCTCTAAAGAATATGCAGGAATATTAAAAGAAAATTTAACAATTAAAAATAGAGTATTATAGTAAAAAACAATCGTAAAATTAAAAAAAATCGAACAATAATAAGACAAACTAACAATATTTAAAAAATCGAACAATAATAAAACAATCGAACAATATTAAAACAATAAAAGATGAAATAAATAAAGTAAAATAAAAAAGGCAGTCGAACAATAAAAAGAAATCTAATAATAAAATCAATCGCAAAATAGAAACATTCGAACAATAATAAAAACAATAAGTAGACAATCTCACAATAAAGAAATCCGTACAATAGTATTTTATAAAAACATAAAAATTTAACTAATACAGATATATTAACCAATAAATGATATAAAAAAATTATCGAATTCTCTAATTTTTGGTTCAGAAGTATTTAAGTAGATTGTAATTTTTTTATTTATTCTAGTACTTTTTTCCAAAATTCAAAATAAATCGATGAAGAATGCAAATATTTAAAATTCACTGTAAATTCATCGTTTATAAGGAACTCCAAATTAAAAAAAATATTAAAATAATTTATCTCTAGAAAACTTGAGAGTTTTACTAAAAAAGAAAAAATAAACTATTGAAATAATTTTTTTATAAATCTATAATACCTTCTAAACTTTTATAAGAAACTTCAGTTCAGTGTAACTCTTTGGGCACTACTCTAGTAAACCTTTAAAAATTATTCATTGGGTAAGTTCTGAGTTATTGGACAGTTCCACATTTCCGATGATATAAAGGGTGATTCAACAGAAACAAACCTATCTAATTAAAAAACTAAAATACAACTAATCAACCTGTAGTAGTGAGATAAAATTCATCGAAAAGAGAACATTTGAGAGTTTATTTTTTATTTTTTCTAAAAAAAAATAATATCTATTGAATGATAAATAGCCACTATTTCTAGAAAATGTGACGATCTGTTTCGTCACCTGTTAGTATACTATTATAATTTCAGGCCAAACTAGATTATGTGCACTCGGTAGAGTGCATACCTTCGCCTCCGCTTTGACCCGTTCTCTCCCAAAATTTAAGAAACTGTTAACTGGATAATAACCAATCGTCCCACCAAGTTTCATACAATTTGGTTCAATTCTTTTTGAGTTATTGAGTTATAAATGACCTTGATGTTTGAGCTTTGACCCGATCGCTCCCAAAATGTAACAAAATGGTTCTGCATATTGACCAATCGCCCCACCAAGTTTCATGTATTATGGTGCAATACTTTTTGAGTTATAAATGACCATGACCTTGACCTTTGACACGGACCTATCGTTTCACCAAATTTCAGGCAATTTGGTTGAACACTTTTTCAGTTAAGCGAATAACAAGATGATAAATAAATAAATAAATAAATTCCGATGAAAGTATGACCTTCCCGCATTCTGCGAAGGTAATTAGGAGTTTCATCATTAGCACCATAGTAAATAAATAGAAAAGTATACTAAGTTTCAAATTCAAGTTGTTCCAGTCTTCAAATGCGATGTAAACAAATGACGTCACATATGGTATTGTAAAAGTGGGAACTATATAGGTGTGGCCAAGTAAATAGATAGAATATGTCAATTAACAATATGTTAGCTTTCAGTACCTAGATAACCTTTATATATTTAAGTACGTTGTACAAAATACATCCATGTTAAAACAGTTACTATTAACCCTATACATGTAAATGGAATACTTGCGTGTCATGTATTGTTTTCTTCAAATATACCATCTGTGTCGGGTTATGGATGGTATACTGCAATAAATTCCATAGGAAAAATTATCTACATAAAATTTGTATAGAAAAAACAAAGACAATTATATCACTCTTTATAGCTAGCTAGCTAGGCTATGTCCAAAAAATATGAATACATTTTTTTCTCTCCAAAGGTACCTAGGGTAAATTTCAGTTTCACATCTTCGGTCATATAAAAAAAAAACTATTTAATGATTGTAATTTTATTTTAATTGGTACCCGTGATACCATTATCACTGAAGATGTGAAATTGACCGATAATTCATAATTTACCCTAGTTTAAATGTAATATGTTAAAATCTATTTTTTCAAATAAATAGGTACCAATTGGCAGCTTGGTGCTTACAAGTTGGCTTATTGGCAAACTTAAAGTTGAAAAATGTAAGTTGGCAATTTAGCACTTAACCTATTGTACGGTTGTACCTAAAATGAAACACTCAAATGACCCTTAACTAACATATAAATCAGATTTTCTTTTGCAAAAGGTTATTTTAAGCACATTTTGACGAATGAAATTTTCAATAAAAATTCATATTTAATCAGATGAATGCAAAATTGTCTTAAACCCTTCAGTCAACTTTAATTACTCTACTGAAGGATTTGAAACCCATTAAGTAGAGTATTATTAGTGATTAGAGATTAAAATGTCATAGAAACATAATTTCATTTAAGTTAATTACCATGAAAATGCACATTTAACTGAATAATAGCACAGTTCCTATTTAAAAAAAATGGAAACACCATGTGTGACGTCATTCGTTTAATCGCAGATGTTCCAATATTGTACTTGGTATACTTTCTATTTATTTACTATGATTGATACTGTTCTTAATTTCCTGTTTGTTTTTGTTCAAGTAGCATTCACAGGTAACTGAGTTATTTCTCCAATTCATGAATTCAGGACACCTGAAAATGTATACAAAAAACCTTTGGTTCGACTTAACGCATCTTAATAATAATGATCAGGAATACAAATTTCTGTGATTGTTAACGATATGGAAAATATGATTGGACAATAACTATTGTTAATCATTGAAGAGTTCAAACTGTTGTAATTTGATACAATAAGTAGGGGAAGATAGAGAACAATGGGACAATAATTACAAAATCATCAGTGAACATATATTTTCTGATTAAGAATAAAAAATATATTATGAAAATATAACTTGTTTTTCATCTATACAATAATGCTTTAGAAATTGATATAACTCTTTCCGTTGACTAGAAAAGAATAAAATAATAAACAGCAAAAAATGTTCTTTTACGGTGCAACCGTCACAACACTACCTTTATCAGTGATGCGAGTTGGTGAACTGCAAATAGAAGAATGATGTCCTAGACGATTGACTAAAATTACCTTATATTGAAAGTGTTATTTAGGGGAACACTGGGACAGGCTCTGGGGCACGGTGGGGCGATTAACTCAACTAATATAAAATCAAAGAAGTTAGTATCTAATTTTAAATTGGAAGTTTTTTCTTACTGGTTCAGCATCTAATCGGTTTCAACGGGATCATCTTTTTGGCATTCAGCTTCATCGAAGCAACATCATTTGATCTGAATTGAGCCGTCTTCTTAAATATGATATCTCAAAATCATCATCCATATCGTTTTCTTCAGTGAAGATTCCTTAATAATAAGATTTTGGCTCTGTGTTTAATTCAACACGGACACAGTTTTCCATAACTGGCTCATTTTATAGAGGCAGGAAGTCCTTTTTTCTTCGTCCAGTTAAAGTATAATCGTTGATTTCATCAGAAGAATGATCAGACAAATCCAATTCGTCTTCATCGGATGAGGATAGGGTAGTGGCGTTAGTAGTAAGTTGGATGCATGGAAGTGTTGGATGATGTTAGTAGCAATATATCAGCCAATATGGGGTAGCAACAGGGAAGAGAGATGAAAAATATAGAAGGGACTTAGGAACCAATGAGAGATAGGATCTCTTCTGCATTTTCATTGATGTACTAAATATAACAAGTTTAATTTTTGCCCCCATAGCAGCTTATGAGGCCATCCCAAGATCTGTCCTTGTTCTCGATCGATGCACCTTGCCACTGTAACATATAGTTGGTTGAATAAGTTAAAAAACGAGTTCATTTGAGCATACTGGGGTTCAGTCAAGGCCATCTATAGTGTATCAGGCCGGACCATTGCTTTGAACAGCTGATCGTTGAAATCATAACAAACGGCTACGCAGCCATTAATTTAGATAGGAATAAATAGAAAAAATCGGTTGGGCTCCCCTTTAATGGACTTATTTTATCAGTTACGAGATGAATTTCAATTTAAAAATTTTACAGTGTATTCATTGGAATCTCTGCTATATACTGGAATATTTTTATTGCAAGAAATTCTAGTTTTTAATAGTGAAAATCTTTAATTCCTCAAGTTTTTCCATAGTCCATACCTTAATCGGCTAACTATTGATCACACTATCGTACCTACTGAAATGCTAATATATGATTTACCCTAATTTATACTAGCTACCTACCATTGAGTTACAACACCAGTACCTAATTAAGTTCTACTATTGAAAAAGTACAATGATTAAAAAATATGACATAGCTATGGACTATGGAGTCTATGGTCTAACAATCCACTCCATTTATGATTTTTGTCTTGTCAAACTGTTGGTACCTAAATAGTGTTAGCCATGTAGTGTCACCATATTTAGTAAGCCTAAGGAAGGTGTACTTACTGTTTAATATAGTTTACTATATAATCTTTATTTAATTAAACAATATACCTGAGTACCAACTGTCCATTATGAAATGGAGCCTGGTTGTCGGCTGCCAGGTAATATAGCATGTCCAAACTCGTCATTTTAACCAGTCAGCAGAATATGGGAGATATTTGGGATATTATCTGTATCTCTGAACAATTTTGAATTAATTCCTATATTTTTTCTCTAATTTTGCTACAAACAGAATAAGTTATCAACTTATCTCTAAGAACACTTAACCAGTTTTTGGGTCATTCTGGCTTTCTCAAATTCTCAGCCTTTCTGCAGAGCAGCAGACTGGCATTTTAATGACGAGTTTATGAGCCCTTTCCCCAGTCTGAAAAGAAAGTCTCCTATGACACAGGATTTTTCACAGAAATTGGGATTAGGTGAGAAATATCTATTTTCCAATTTTCTCCTATGGCCTATGCTACAAATTACAATGTTATTTTGGAGAGAATTTATGATAATTAGATCATTTTGCCATGATTTTAGAGAGAAATTTAGTGATTTTTGGAGAGAGCTGGAGAGACAAATGGACAGTTTATGTCTTATGAGCCATAGCATTTAACTTGGGTAGGGTCAAGCAGGTAAATTACGGCATACTGACTAACTGCGGCCTCTTCCCTCTTGCAACATAAACATCATGAATCCATATCACACATTAAAAACTTGAATTAATAAATTATAGCATGTACTGCGCTTCTTTTGATAGCTATGCAACATTTTAATGTAATTTCGGTTCAGCATGTTTTAAAGACTCTTTTGAGAGGGCCGAAATTAAAAATTAAAGGGCTGCAATTTACCTGCATGACCCTAGGCTGCTGACATCCAGTTTGTATTTGGTGCACTGAACTCCTGACTTTTTCAATAAAAATAATAAATAGCTGCCAACATTTTTCATCAATTTGTCTAGTCCAACATTTTTCCAGTTTCTCTGCCCAAAATTAATGGTAATATAGGAATTAATAGCTAAATATCCTCTGACATCATTGCAGGAATTTTTTTATTAGAAAAATGGAATATCTCCCAATATATCAGTGGAATTTACCACCAAATACAATCTGGGCTGACATCACTCATCAGAAATGCAAATTGCAATGCAGAACAGTCCTAATTACCTATTTACTACCAATGTGATTGTGTCCAGTTTGCAGAATTTAGTAGGCAGGGCTGTAGGTATGAGGTGTCAAGTATATCTACATCTATCTTGGGTCACACAGGTAAATTGACATCACTTCTTCTATTTCTAATTGTGACTCTATTAAGAAAGTCTGAAAAACAGAAACTAGTTTATATTGAGTTGCTTTATATCATAAAAACTCAGTGTGTTCTAGATTGAAATGACAACTTTTTCCAGAAGAGGCAGTTAGTTATTTAGTTAAAAATAGTCTGTTAAAGTGCCGCAATTTACCTACCTGACCCTACAAAATTTTGTCTCTGAATTTCATTTTAAAGGACACATCATGCAATTTTTACCCCTTTGAAATAATATTCTTGCAAAGTCGGTGGATTTTTATTTACTCACTCGGATCATTCCTATGTTAAATTTTTTTCCAGTGGATAAATTGGGGAAATATTGGTGGATCAGTCAAACTATTTGGATTTTTTCAGCATTTCGAAAAAGTCACTGGGATTTTGTGCACCAAATACAGACTGGCCAGTATATGATGTGCATGTGTATCTATTTACTAGAGACTATAGCAAAATTGAAATTATATCTTTCTAATTTGATTTTTTTTAATTATCCTGACCATGTTTCTAAGTATGGTAGGAATGACTCCAGTGTAGTGAGAAAATGAATTGGTCTCAAAGCTAGCTGAATCCAGATTGCTACATTCAAGATATAAGAAAGAGAAATTTTGTTTTCAAGTTAAGCTTTCCCATTTGTGACCTTAAGATATAAGTAATTTTTAATATTTTCTGTGCGAACAATCCTTAATTTTCTCCCTCGTGTATTTAACTGAGATCAGAAGCCAAAATAGATAATTTCTTGATCACTTTACCTGTTTCTGCAGTCTAGTTCGAAATTAGCCAGCGAGATATTTTACTTTAATATTCTCCTTGGAATGTCTTCAGCTGACTGTTCACCAAAATAGCAACCTTGACAGACCAGGACAGTGAACCATAATTAATCATCTTTCATGAATTAGTTACTTAGGTACCATAAATTTTATGTGTTTTAATTAATCAAATTAAATGAATCCTCTCATTACCTATATTTAATAGTTTAAAAAATCTATCACTGTTATGGTTATTTTTAGGTAGAAATCATCAATAAATTGGGTTTAAGTAATCTAAGAAAAATTTGGCTCAACATTAACTTGGGTACCTATTGTCTTAACTACACAAAATTCAGTCACAGTATAAATTAAGCAGAGATATTGCTACATTGTTCTGGGTGTGTACTGGCTCTGATTAAGAAATTTAGAGATTGCATTAACCTCTAATATTAATTTTCTAAATATATCATTTCAGATTCTAACATATTATTTACCAGTTAAATATTGTTTAAGTATTCACAGTAGCTACCTAACCTGGAAAAGAAGAAGAACTCATTTCTGTAAAGGTGAGCTATAAGTTAGCTACCATTGACTTTTATCAAATTATCAATTTACATTATTTCCACCTATGGTTTTAGATTACTAAATAAGTAAATAGTAAATGATAGATTTGTCTTTGTTAAATCAAATGTAGCTGACTAGCTTCAGCTATATAATGATCTATTTTTATTTAATATTCAATCAGTAAAATTTTAGTTAGCATAGACTATTATC
The DNA here is from genome assembly GCA_947561585.1 of Caprella mutica. NCBI lineage: Eukaryota > Metazoa > Arthropoda > Malacostraca > Amphipoda > Caprellidae > Caprella > Caprella mutica. Next base: position 25,488 of record CANNZV010004506.1, read on the forward strand.
AAATAGACTTATAGTTGTAGGTTCCTCTGTTAATATGTTAAAAAATTGTTTTCAGATGGGTCGAAAATGTTGTGTTCCAGAGTGCAGATCAAATTATCACCCACAAGATCCTCATGTCACCGTCTTCACCTTTCCCAAGGATGAAGTGAGGAAAAGGGAGTGGCTGAGGAGAATTCACCGTGATCAATTTGACCCTTCTGCTACTTCTGTCGTATGCATCAAGCATTTTCATGAAAAATTCATAGTAAGAGAAATATCTGCTGTGAGGATTGACAACAGTAAGGTTTCATGCAATAGAAAAGTTCCTATATTAACTAAAGATGCGTATCCTTCCATTTTTGTAGACCATCCATCATATTTTTCTAGTGAACCTCCTCTTAAAAGGAAAACTCCTGATGAACGTAGAGCTGATATAGCTGTTTATGAAAATAAAATATTAGAAAAATTTCAAATTGATGATAAAATTAATTCCTTCACTGAAATTATTGATGGGCTCAGTGAAAAAATGAAAAATAAAAATTGGTTTTCCTCTAAATTAGAAGCTGGTGTAAACATATTCAAAGCCAATTTTGATCACAGTCCTCAAATTACCGTTTCAATTAAAATCAAATCTAACTTGAATGTTGATGTTTGGCATAACAATATCCTGCTACCTAAGGATAAAGTTAGTTGGATTTTAGGTAGGGAAAATAAATGTGATAAATGGTCCAAATTTGATACTTTAATGAGTCATTTTGAAAACTACAATGAAACTGGATGCTGTATTGAAGATAAGCTCAGTTATTCACTTAAATTATTAGAAGAATACTTGGATGATCCAAGTTCTTCTACACAAGTAAAATTCTCTATAGAACAATTAATCTTAAATGTAAATAAAAAACATAACTATAGTTCATCAGTCATTCTTTGGTCATGTATGTTATTTTATACTTATCCATCTGCTTATATTCTCATTAGAAATTCAAATGTCATCAAAATTCCTCATCCTTCTTATTTGAAAAAGTTATCTTTAAATTCTGGTATGTTAAATTCTGGTATTACTGACTCACATATTAATTATTTAGAAAAAAAAATGTCAACTCTAACTGAAGATGAAAAGCTTGTAAACTTGCTGCTGGATGAAATTCATATAAAGCCTAATTTAACTTATAAATCTGGAAAAATTCAAGGAAGTTGTGATACTTCAATGGCTCCAGCATCAAGTTTACAAGCTTTCATGATAACCTCTCTAAAATCATCTAATAAAGATATTGTTGCTCTTTACCCTGTAAAAAACTTAAATGCTGAAAATTTATTTAAATTAATTAACACTGTTCTTTCAGAATTGAATAGAATAGGTTTCAAAGTTATAACTCTAATTTCTGATAATAATAGAATAAATAGAAACGCATATGAAAAATTTTGTAATGGCAGTTTAAAAGAATGTATTCCTCACCCTTTTGATGATACTCTAAAATTATTTTTTATATTTGATCCTGTTCATTTATTCAAATGTATTCGGAATAACTGGCTAAACATTAAAGACCCCATTCAGACATTTCTCTTTCCTTCATTTGATGATGATAGTTGTGAAATCATGTACAGAGCTTCTTTTAAAACATTAAAAATATTGTATGACAATGAGAAGAATTCAATAATTAAACATGCTCCTGGTCTTTCGGAAAAAGTTTTGTATCCTACTAATATGGAGAGGCAAAATGTAAATTATGTTGTCAAATTGTTTGATGTTAAAAATGTTGCTGCCCTCCAAACACACAATATCCCTTATTACAAGCCTGTATGTGATTTCATGAATATCATCATCAAATAGTGGAATGTAGTGAATGTTAAGTCGAAGCTCAAAGGCAAGCTACTCAGAAATGAAAATTGCAATCCAATCTTAAGTAATTCTGAAACTGATCAAAATTTGAAATTTCTAATCAAGTTTTCTGAATGGGGTCAAAGATGGGAAGCTTTATCAAATGATAAAAAAAGATTAGGTATGTTATCTAAAGAAACTTCATTTGCTTTATTCCACACTTCTCATGCTTTAGTAGAGTTATCTAATTATCTTTTCATTAATCATGATTTTAACTACATATTGCTTGGAAAGTTTCAGACTGATCCTTTAGAGGCTAGATTTGGGCAATATAGACAAATGAGCGGTGGAAATTATAACGTATCAGTAACCCAAGTTCTTGAAAGTGAAAAAAAATTGAAAATTTTGAATTTGCTAACCATCAATTCTAAATATGGAAATTTTGCAATCAAAGATCTTAAATGTAATTCACCTACTGATGATGATATAGGCAATTCTTTAGATAACATTCCTCCTCCTTTTGATTCCATCACTGATTTTAGTGTAATGAAGTGTGATTTGTCTGAACATGATTTAGATGTAATGGTCTTCATATCTGGCTATGTTTCCCATTCTGTTTGTGGTAGGATGAAGTGCAGTATGTGTAGCAACAGATTGTGTACTAGTGACATGTTAGATGTTGATCCTTCCACAATATCACAATATTTTTCTGTCATTAATAGAGGAGGATTAAAATATCCCACATCATTTTCTTTGGCTATATGTAGCACAGTTTTCAATGCCTTTCAGTGCATTTTAAATAAATTAGAAGAAGAATTCATCAAAGCATTTGATCAACGTAACATTTTACTTAGACTATGTTTGAATGCAATGGATGATGGGGAAACAGATGAATTGTGTCCTGGTTGTAAAGTCTCCACAAGACACATCTACACATTATGCATAAGAACAATGTGTAATATTTTGCTGAATAATTACACAAAGTTGTACAATAATAATATTGTGGAACTGAAAAACAGAAAAAAGAAGTTGAAGTTATCAACATTAGAGAAATAGATTGGGACTTGGTAGGGATACAAATTGTTAATATTTAAAACTAACCTATGTATTTCTATTTTTATATATTAGCTGCATCCATCCATATTGTTAGATATATATTATTTTGATAAGTGGACAAAATATTATGATTTAATATTAGATTTTTCTTTACTTTTTATTAATGAAGTTGAATATAAATGTATTCTTCTTAACAATGTAGATTGTTGCTATTTTTGTGTAAAAATTATTTAATATATATTTTCTTGATAATAATAATTCCAATACATAGGAGAGATTTCAAATTTTTATTTATAGTCTTTTGTACACAAAATGAACAACAGCTAAACTTATGAAATTATATTTGATATAATCATATTTTCAGTTCTTTTCTTATCCATCATTCTTAAATGCAGTATCTAAATCTTAATTTATTGATTTATTTAAACTAATAAACTGTAGCTACTGAAGTTATAAAAGACTTTAAAATTATTCATGTATTTCTTAAATAGATGGCTATTCATTAATCTTTATTAGCTAATCATTATTGGCTAACATAAGATTGATGAATGTAACAACCTAACATTGAAATAACAATTAATACTTGTTAATTAACTATATAATGGAATCCAGGATGGCCTCTACTCAGATGATCTTCAAATTCTTATGATGCCAATTGTATATTGGTCTATGGAAATAAAGAAAAAGAAATTATATAGCAACATGTAATAAAAGTTCATATTGACATTTAATTCAATATTTCATTCATCATTAATAAATAATTATTTTTAATTAAAACAAATTAATAAATACTTACCAATTTGTAATTTTTGAGATGAATGTTTTCATTTAAGTACTGCAGTTGAAGATAAAATGGCCAACACTGCCTGTTTGAAATGAAAAATATATTTAATTAATCTGAGCTACAATTTGAATAATAGCTAGGTATGATGAAATTTCATTATAACTTAATAATAATAACTTACCTCAAGTTGAGTGGAATTCAGAAACATCTCATTGTAATTACGTCTGCTCATGCAATAAAAATAATATGAATAAGTTACACTTTTTGACTGAAAGAATAAATAAAATCATTTCTTGATTTAGCAATGAATGAAGTTTATGAAGATTATCAGTACTGACACAGTAAAGCTAAAACATGGATTTTACAAAGGAACATTCTTCATAGATTCTCCAACACAAATCTGAGTTTTGATTTAGATATTAGAAATTAATTAATATGTTCCCATTACCTAATTTGTCTGAATATCATAATTATTCAATTAATGAGACATTTCTTGAACATTATCAAAGATATGAAAAGCCTTCTAAATTGATCCATGTGGACCCCCATATAAATTCAGTTCTAATCCTTGTAAGTGTAATAATTGGTCTATACAATAACAAATCTCTAAAATTTAAAAGTACAGTAAAACTGAGTTATGAAGTATTTTCTATGTGTATGTTATAGTCTATAGAAAACAATATTCGTCATGAATTTCATGCTAGGTATCCCTCAAAAACCTTAGTTTTCTCAAAGATTTCTATCAGAGAAAACTACAATGGTCCCTGAGTTGTGAAGTGGCTCTGAGTTATTAAATAACCAATACTTCATAACTCAGGAGTTTCACTGTAATAGGAAATTAGAAACCAGTTAGTTGAGAGATATTACCATAAAGTGGTTACACTTCTCTTTGATAGTACCTACCTAGTATTTAGTAAATGTACTGTTTTATAAGGCAATAAGTTCAGAACATTTTGTTATTAATTCCAAGATTTAGTATTTACAAGTAATTGGCTATGAACAAAATTAAAGAGTTTTCAAAACATTCTCTATTTCTCACAGATACTGATTTTGTAGACTTGCAGAGTCCCTATATAAGCTAGGGTGATGCATGTAAATTGCGGCTTTTTAATTATGGCCATTTCAATAGAGTCTCTAAAACATTCTGAACCTAAAATACATTAAAATGTTGCTTACCTACCAAAATAAGTGCAGTGCATGCTATAATTTATTATTTTATGTTTTTAACGTGTGTTATGAAGCTATGATGTTTCTGTTGTTAGAGGCCGCAGTTAGTTAGTGTGAACACAGTACAAAGAAGATACTATGGTGTGAAGCAATTTACCTGCTTGACCCTAGTTAGGTACCACTACCACTGAACTGATTAAGAAACTATAGGAAGTTAGGATTAAATCTTAGAATCTACCTAATTAGATAAAGTAAAATCTTGAAAGTCATCAGTTTGGCGAGGAAATGATTCAGGTCGCCACTTTTAAGATACTTTAAAGAAGAAATTCGACTTCCTTGTGAAGATTTTACATTTTTATGCTTCATGACTTATGTGTATCTTACAGTATCTATAATCTCTTGAGCCTATTAGTATTAGTAATAGTATTTCTATTTAATAATTTAATGAGTAATTTACAGGGTTTTTCATCTTATTAGACCTCTCGCTCTCCAAAGTCGCCAATATACTGGCGACTTTATCCACACTTTGAAATATGGAGTACATTTTTTTTTACCTATAAATTTAGATATCATAGATCATAATATAATAAATATATCAATATAACTAGGTAGGCTGGTAGCTAACATCAACTCTATTCACATCAAGTGTCCAAAGAACAGAATTTTTAATTTGTTCTATATAATTTTGAAAAGTTAGCAAAATGCCACAATCATCAAATTTTTCCCTGATTTATAATCTCTGAATCCAAAAATTAATGGTAATAAAAGATTAAAAAATAAAAAGCAACAGTCCCAGAGGGTGAAAAAAGATTCATTTTGAGAACAAGAAATTAATAAGCTGCAATTTTCACATGGAATTCAAAGTGGAACTGTGGAATTATGACTTGGTCTCAACTACTTGAGTCTTAATATGGTTATAGCCAAGTAATAAAGCATGTCCAAACTCGCCATTTTAATGGCGAGTTTGTGACAGTTATTTTGAGCCCTTCAATTGCAAATGGCGAGTTTTTTCTATTTTTCTCCTATGCTACAATGTTATTTTGGAGAGAATTTATGAAAATTTGATCATTTTGGAGAGAATTTGTTGAATTTTGGAGAGAGCTGGAGAGACAAATGGCGAGTTTATGAGACATACTATTTTACTTGGGGTTATAGAGTATAGACTAACTTATATACCTATTGAGTCAATGACACATAATATCTGAAAATTATTCAGAGTATAGCCTACCTAGCCAGTTACTGTTATAATAGAAATAAAGTTGAACTAAAACACTGGTATAGTATTTGTATTTTTCTTAAATCAAAATACCTAGGATGTTAGTCATGACTCATGTTACCTACATACTTTAACTAGAACTAGTTCATCACTGCATCAGTACTCTATAATTTATAGGTAGACCGTAGGTACATTGCAATTGAAGATTTCTACAATTAAAAATTATTTGAAAAAAATATAGCATTCGATAGTAGAGATTCTAATGAATACACTGTAAAAATTTTTAATTTAAATTCCACTCGTAACTATTAAAATAAGTCAATTAAATGGGAGCGCAACCATAAGTATCTAAAAGCTGAACGGCGCACCACATTACGGCGCACTACAATACGGCGCACCACTGTACTTTCTATTAATGACCTCAATGTGAAAAACTGTTATGTAGTTTGTTGTATCCGCTAGTTTGTTGTTCTGCACACTTCATGATTGTTTAATGACCTGGCAGGGGGGTTCGGGGGGCGGCACGCCCCCCGATACATCTACCTAACGGCTAACTGATAAGTTTTTATTTACATCTCAGACTGAAAGTTTACAATAGTTACCCCATAAAATTACAATTACAGTTTTCTATGATGAATTTTATTTTCTATTCCAAATTAAACATCTCAATCAAATAATTAAACTGTGTAGTATAAACATTGGATTCAGCCATTCAGGTACCGTCAGGTGCCAGACATAAATTTGATACGACAATTACCTATCAAATTCACTCCATTTGTCATTAATCTGTATTCAAATTACCTATCTAATAGAATGTACAGTGGTGCGCCGTAATCTGGTGCGCCGTACTGGTGTGCGCCGCTCAGCTTTTAGATACGTATCAGCGCAACCGGTTTTTTTCTATTTATTCCTATCTAAATTAATGGAAGCGTAGCGCTTTGTTATGATTTCAATCAACAGCTGTTCAAACAATAAACGCCAGAATGGTCCGGCCTGATACACTATAGATGGCCTTGGTTCAGTGGGACACTGTCCCAGTGTTGACAGTTTTTACTGTCCCAAAGAACCCCATTGCACCATTTTGTGAAATATTGCAAATTACTAATCAATTGAATGAGATAGTCCTAATAGAAGCTAGGTACACTAACTATAGATATATATCCTCATTTTAAGAGCTACACGAAACAATGACTGATTCAAATAGAACTTTAATTACATTTTTAATTCCTTGCAAAGTATTTACTTGACTCACCTAAAAAATGAATTTGTTCTTTTACGGTGCAACCGTCGCAACCACTACCTTTATCGGTGATGCGAGTTGGTGAACTGCTAATAGAAGAATAATGTCCTAGATGATTGACTAAAATTACCTATATTGAAAGAGTTATTTAGACTGTCCCATTGTGCCCACTGATGCCCATCTTACCCTACATGCTTTTCTTTCTGATATTATCTTTATCATCTTTTTGTAGGTATTTAAGGAAAAATGTGGTTGAAAATATTGACTTGAGGATATTCTTTTTTCGTTTGATGCTTTCCGGGGGATCTCTTCCGGGGGGATTTTTCCGGGGGGACTTTTTCCTTGGGGGATTTTTCCGCTGGGGGATTTTTTCCTCACGGGATTTTTTCCTAGAACCTATTTAAAGAAACGAGTTAAATAATGATTATCATAGAATTTTTCTTACATGATCGAAAATGTTGAACAAACTATAACTCGGAACTTACCCATACCTTCATATTACGGACCACCCTCTTATTTACTTTGAAAAGTTGCAAGTCATTCTACAGTGAAGCAGTTAAGATGAGAATGTGAAGATAGAGCAGTAATGCTTTTAGTACTGCAGATAGGACAGTAATGCTTTTAGTACTGCAGATAGGACAGTAATGCTTTTAGTACTGCAGATAGGGCAGTTATGCTTTTACTACTGCAGATAGGACAGTAATGCTTTTACTACTGCAGATAGGACAGTAATGCTTTTAGTACTGCAGATAGGGCAGTAATGCATTTACTACTGCAGATAGGGCAGTAATGCATTTACTACTGCAGATAGGACAGTAATGCTTTTACTACTGCAGATAGGACAGTAATGCTTTTAGTACTGCAGATAGGGCAGTAATGCTTTTACTACTGCAGATAGGACAGTAATGCTTTTACTACTGCAGATAGGACAGTAATGCTTTTAGTACTGCAGATAGGGCAGTAATGCTTTTACTACTGCAGATAGGACAGTAATGCTTTTAGTACTGCAGATAGGGCAGTAATGCTTTTAGTACTGCAGATAGGACAGTAATGCTTTTAGTACTGCAGATAGGGCAGTAATGCTTTTACTACTGCAGATAGGACAGTAATGCTTTTACTACTGCAGATAGGACAGTAATGCTTTTACTACTGCAGATAGGACAGTAATGCTTTTAGTACTGCAGATAGGACAGTAATGCTTTTAGTACTGCAGATAGGACAGTAATGCTTTTAGTACTGCAGATAGGGCAGTAATGCTTTTACTACTGCAGATAGGGCAGTAATGCTTTTACTACTGCAGATAGGACAGTAATGCTTTTAGTACTGCAGATAGGGCAGTAATGCATTTACTACTGCAGATAGGACAGTAATGCTTTTACTACTGCAGATAGGACAGTAATGCTTTTACTACTGCAGATAGGACAGTAATGCTTTTACTACTGCAGATAGGACAGTAATGCTTTTAGTACTGCAGATAGGACAGTAATGCTTTTAGTACTGCAGATAGGACAGTAATGATTTTAGTACTGCAGATAGGGCAGTAATGCTTTTACTACTGCAGATAGGGCAGTAATGCTTTTACTACTGCAGATAGGACAGTAATGCTTTTAGTACTGCAGATAGGGCAGTAATGCTTTTACTACTGCAGATAGGCCAGTAATGCTTTTACTACTGCAGATAGGACAGTAATGCTTTTAGTACTGCAGATAGGGCAGTAATGCTTTTACTACTACAGATAGGACAGTAATGCTTTTAGTACTGCAGATAGGGCAGTAATGCTTTTACTACTGCAGATAGGGCAGTAATGCTTTTAGTACTGCAGATAGGACAGTAATGCTTTTAGTACTGCAGATAGGATAGTAATGCTTTTAGTACTGCAGATAGGACAGTAATGTTTTTAGTACTGCAGATAGGACAGTAATGCTTTTACTACTGCAGATAGGACAGTAATGCTTTTAGTACTGCAGATAGGGCAGTAATGCTTTTACTACTGCAGATAGGGCAGTAATGCTTTTACTACTGCAGATAGGACAGTAATGCTTTTACTACTGCAGATAGGGCAGTAATGCTTTTAGTACTGCAGATAGGACAGTAATGCTTTTAGTACTGCAGATAGGGCAGTAATGCTTTTAGTACTGCAGATAGAGCAGTAATGCTTTTAGTACTGCAGATAGAGCAGTAATGCTTTTACTACTGCAGATAGAGCAGTAATGCTTTTACTACTGCAGATAGAGCAGTAATGCTTTTAGTACTGCAGATAGAGCAGTAATGCTTTTACTACTGCAGATAGAGCAGTAATGCTTTTGCTACTGCAGATAGAGCAGTAATGCTTTTACTTCTGCAGATAGAGCAGTAATGCTTTTACTACTGCAGATAGAGCAGTAATGCTTTTACTACTGCAGATAGAGCAGTTATGCTTTTGCTACTGCAGATAGAGCAGTAATGCTTTTACTACTGCAGATAGAGCAGTAATGCTTTTACTACTGCAGATAGAGCAGTAATGCTTTTACTACTGCAGATAGAGCAGTAATGCTTTTACTACTGCAGATAGGGCAGTAATGCTTTTAGTACTGCAGATAGGACAGTAATGCTTTTAGTACTGCAGATAGGGCAGTAATGCTTTTAGTACTGCAGATAGAGCAGTAATGCTTTTAGTACTGCAGATAGAGCAGTAATGCTTTTACTACTGCAGATAGAGCAGTAATGCTTTTACTACTGCAGATAGAGCAGTAATGCTTTTACTACTGCAGATAGAGCAGTAATGCTTTTAGTACTGCAGATAGGGCAGTATTGCTTTTACTACTGCAGATAGGACAGTAATGCTTTTAGTACTGCAGATAGGGCAGTAATGCTTTTACTACTGCAGATAGGACAGTAATGCTTTTACTACTGCAGATAGAGCAGTAATGCTTTTAGTACTGCAGATAGGACAGTAATGCTTTTAGTACTGCAGATAGGACAGTAATGCTTTTACTACTGCAGATAGGACAGTAATGCTTTTACTACTGCAGATAGAGCAGTAATGCTTTTACTACTGCAGATAGAGCAGTAATGCTTTTACTACTGCAGATAGAGCAGTAATGCTTTTAGTACTGCAGATAGAACAGTAATGCTTTTAGTACTGCAGATAGGACAGTAATGCTTTTAGTACTGCAGATAGGGCAGTAATGCTTTTAGTACTGCAGATAGAGCAGTAATGCTTTTAGTACTGCAGATAGAGCAGTAATGCTTTTACTACTGCAGATAGAGCAGTAATGCTTTTACTACTGCAGATAGAGCAGTAATGCTTTTAGTACTGCAGATAGGGCAGTATTGCTTTTACTACTGCAGATAGGACAGTAATGCTTTTAGTACTGCAGATAGGGCAGTAATGCTTTTAGTACTGCAGATAGGACAGTAATGCTTTTACTACTGCAGATAGAGCAGTAATGCTTTTAGTACTGCAGATAGGACAGTAATGCTTTTAGTACTGCAGATAGGGCAGTAATGCTTTTACTACTGCAGATAGGACAGTAATGCTTTTAGTACTGCAGATAGGGCAGTAATGCTTTTAGTACTGCAGATAGGACAGTAATGCTTTTAGTACTGCAGATAGGGCAGTAATGCTTTTAGTACTGCAGATAGGACAGTAATGCTTTTAGTACTGCAGATAGAGCAGTAATGCTTTTACTACTGCAGATAGAGCAGTAATGCTTTTACTACTGCAGATAGGACAGTAATGCTTTTAGTACTGCAGATAGAGCAGTAATGCTTTTACTACTGCAGATAGAGCAGTAATGCTTTTGCTACTGCAGTTAGAGTAGTAATGCTTTTGCTACTGCAGATAGAGCAGTAATGCTTTTGCTACTGCAGATAGAGCAGTAATGCTTTTACTACTGCAGATAGAGCAGTAATGCTTTTACTACTGCAGATAGAGCAGTAATGCTTTTGCTACTGCAGATAGAGCAGTAATGCTTTTACTACTGCAGATAGAGCAGTAATGCTTTTACTACTGCAGATAGAGCAGTAATGCTTTTATTACTGCAGATAGGACAGTAATGCTTTTACTACTGCAGATAGAGCAGTAATGCTTTTACTACTGCAGATAGAGCAGTAATGCTTTTACTACTGCAGATAGAGCAGTAATGCTTTTACTACTGCAGATAGAGCAGTAATGCTTTTACTGCTGCAGATAGAGCAGTAATGCTTTTACTACTGCAGATAGAGCAGTAATGCTTTTACTACTGCAGATAGAGCAGTAATGCTTTTACTACTGCAGATAGAGCAGTAATGCTTTTGCTACTGCAGATAGAGCAGTAATGCTTTTACTACTGCAGATAGAGCAGTAATGCTTTTACTACTGCAGATAGAGCAGTAATGCTTTTACTACTGCAGATAGAGCAGTAATGCTTTTACTACTGCAGATAGAGCAGTAATGCTTTTACTACTGCAGATAGAGCAGTAATGCTTTTACTACTGCAGATAGAGCAGTAATGCTTTTACTACTGCAGATAGAGCAGTAATGCTTTTGCTACTGCAGATAGAGCAGTAATGCTTTTACTACTGCAGATAGAGCAGTAATGCTTTTGCTACTGCAGATAGAGCAGTAATGCTTTTACTACTGCAGATAGAGCAGTAATGCTTTTACTACTGCAGATAGAGCAGTAATGCTTTTACTACTGCAGATAGAGCAGTTATGCTTTTGCTACTGCAGATAGAGCAGTAATGCTTTTACTACTGCAGATAGAGCAGTAATGCTTTTACTACTGCAGATAGGGCAGTAATGCTTTTAATAAAATATAATTATACATATATTTAGTGATTATTATTATTTATTAATCAATCGACCAACACTAAATGAAGGGCAGTCGTAGAGCGCACACCTTCGCTGCCACTTATAAATGACATTGACCATTCAATAATCTTTGAGTTATAAATGACCTTGACCTTTGACCTGTTCATTCTCAAAACCTAATCAAATCATTTCTGGACATTGGCCAATCGTCCCCACATAATTTCAGTCAATTTGGTTCAATACTTTTTGAGTTATGGAAGAACAAGATGATAAATAAATAAATGCCGATGAAAACATAAGCTTCCGCAATTTTCAAAGGTAATAACCTGATGCCACCACAGGTTGTCCCAATCTTTCTTCCCTGTATTTAATTACAGGTAAGTCCTTAATTAAAGTCTCAGGTAAAACACGTTTCCTTTATCTACAGCCTAATTAGCCTATATATTAAAAGTATATTGATCTTATAATTGAAAGTGTACTAGGTTATCAATATCCTTCTCTGGGGCTGTTTAAACTGATTAAACCGGGGAAATTAATTAGAACAGGTATGGTGAGTTGATTGGTTACTATCCTTGTGTGATTTAATGGAAGTTTCTTTTGAATGATTTTAAGGATGTTTTGAATGATTTTAAGGATGTTTTGAATGATTTTAAGGATGTTTTGAATGATTTTAAGGATGTTTTGATGTATTTAATAAAAAGAGTAATGATTAGCAAAGAATTCTTAAAATGTAAATAATAGAAATAAATATGAAAATAGTATCGAAATAAAGATGACGAATTTGTCCACCTTGTTGGATTATGTTTACATTATAGTAATTTAGTTATTAAATATGTTCAATGAACACTAACATTTGAAATTAAAATGTTATATTAAGTGTAAGTACGAGTGTATACAAAGTGGTATGATTGAGTTAAACTTTGAAATTTTTGATTTTATATGAATAGGGAATACGATATGAAGTGTAAATAGATGAAAGTTTCCTTATTATAGAAGATAGAGAGCGTTCTCTCTTAATCTTCTAAGGCCCCACCATAACTTTCTCTCTTAATCTTCTATGGCCCCACCATAACTTTCTCTTTCTATCTTCTATGGCCCCACCATAACTTTCTCTTTCTATCTTCTATGGCCCCACCATAAATTTCTCTCTCAATCTTCTATGGCCCCACCATAACTTTCTCTCTCAATCTTCTATGGCCCCATCATAACTGTCCTCTCTCAATCTTCTATGGCCCCCACCACAACTTTCTCTCTCAATCTTCTATGGCCTCACCACAACTTTCTCTCTCAATCTTCTATGGCCCCACCATAACTTTCTCTTTCTATCTTCTATGGCCCCACCATAACTTTCTCTCTCAATCTTCTATGGCCCCACCATAACTTTCTCTCTCAATCTTCTATGGCCCCATCATAACTGTCTCTCTCAATCTTCTATGGCCCCCACCACAACTTTCTCTCTCAATCTTCTATTGCCCCACCACAACTTTCTCTCTCAATCTTCTATGGCCCCCACCATAACTTTCTCTTTCTATCTTCTATGGCCCCACCATAACTTTCTCTCTCAATCTTCTATGGCCCCACCATAACTTTCTCTCTCAATCTTCTATGGCCCCATCATAACTGTCTCTCTCAATCTTCTATGGCCCCATCATAACTGTCTCTCTCAATCTTCTATGGCCCCCACCATAACTTTCTCTTTCTATCTTCTATGGCCCCACCATAACTTTCTCTCTCAATCTTCTATTGCCCCACCATAACTTTCTCTCTCAATCTTCTATGGCCCCACCATAACTTTCTCTCTCAATCTTCTATGGCCCCATCATAACTGTCTCTCTCAATCTTCTATGGCCCCATCATAACTTTCTCTCTCAATCTTCTATGGCCCCACCACAACTTTCTCTTTCTATCTTCTATGGCCCCACCACAACTTTCTCTCTCAATCTTCTATGGCCCCACCACAACTTTCTCTCTCAATCTTCTATTGCCCCACCATAACTTTCTCTCTCAATCTTCTATTGCCCCACCATAGCTTTCTCTCTCAATCTTCTATGGCCCCACCACAACTTTCTCTCTCAATCTTCTATTGCCCCACCATAACTTTCTCTCTCAATCTTCTATGGCCCCACCACAACTTTCTCTCTCAATCTTCTATTGCCCCACCATAGCTTTCTCTCTCAATCTTCTATGGCCCCACCACAACTTTCTCTCTCAATCTTCTATGGCCCCACCATAACTTTCTCTCTCAATCTTCTATGGCCCCACCACAACTTTCTCTTTCTATCTTCTATGGCCCCACCACAACTTTCTCTCTCAATCTTCTATTGCCCCACCATAACTTTCTCTCTCAATCTTCTATTGCCCCACCATAGCTTTCTC
>CANNZV010004507.1:0-39897 GCA_947561585.1 Caprella mutica
GTATAGTGTAATTAGGTATAATTCAGTGTAATTCGGTATAATTCGGTATTGAGTATAGTGTAATTCGGTATAATTCGGTGTAATTCGGTATTGAGTATAGTGTAATTCGGTATAATTCGGTGTAATTCGGTGTAATTCGGTATAATTCGGTATTGAGTATAGTGTAATTCGGTATAATTCGGTGTGTAATTCGGTATAATTCGGTATTGAGTATAGTGTAATTCGGTATAATTCAGTGTAATTCGGTATAATTCGGTGTAATTCGGTATTGAGTATAGTGTAATTCGGTATAATTCGGTGTAATTCGGTATAATTCGGTGTAATTCGGTATAATTCGGTGTAATTCGGTATAATTCGGTATTTAGTGTAACCGTTATCATATTAGTATTTCTAGAGCAAAGTCGCGATGAATGGGGTCTCAAAACGATCTTAACGGTTTTTCACGCCACAACCGTGTGCAGTGATACCCCAGATAATTAAAAGGTATAGGGTTATCACTGCGCATCATTAATTACCATATTTGCATGTAAATAAATATAAATATTATGAGTTTTTAACTTTTAATAAGGACATAAATATTGAATAAGGTGTTTTTTTTTTTATCATAATATCGATTAACGATAAACTTATGATCGTAGTAACTATGCTACTTTATATGGGGGCTATTATGGTAGAGAGAGGGGGTATTTAGGTGGGGGATGGAAGGTTATTGTATTAAAATATTGATAAACAAAAAACCTACTGTCGTATTTTATTATTTGATATAAGTATTAGGTAGTTACCTAGTTACGTAAAATTTATGAGTTAAATTTGTCGCAGATTCATTAAATATGTGTTTAAAAAGTAAGGGACAATTATATTGGGGATAGGTCATTTAGTTAGAGAAACGCAGATATTTAGATGGAGAAGAGGGGTATCTAGATGAGGAAGAATATGATTTGGATGGGGGAGGAGAGAATGGATGGGGGAGAGGGAGATTTAGATATTGTAGATTTTGATGTGAGGAGAGGAGTTTTCAGATGGGGAAGGAAGAGGGCTTAGATGGGGAGGGGAAGGGAAGATGGGGAGATGGTGATTTGGTGGGGGGAGAGGAGTGTTGTGTTTATGCAATGCGAAGTAATACCCCTTCATGTGCGCAGTGATACCCCCATACAATCACTAAAAATTGCGCACGAAAAATGGCCATAAGTATTTTATTTATTTATATATTGTTTCAAAACTGGTTGAGAACCATCCTCATTCACCAGAAATAGTTTTTCTTGTATATTTAGTTTTTGAGTAAATACAGAGTTTGCGGGATTGTTCGCAGTGATACCCCGTCCGACCCTATATAATGTATTTTATTATTGTTTTATCGAATCATATAGGCACTGAAAAGTGAAAAAATAATGCAGCAATAGAAAACGGATTAGAAAATTCCAAAAAATAAAATCATTGAATTTGACCTATATACAAATTTCGATGAGCTCATCAATTTCACCCTTAAATATAAAATATAGTATCTTAAACATTCATTATTAAGCATTTGCCGAAATAGGATTGAGAAAATTACATCATAAGTTTTCATGTTTTAGTTCATTGGTTAGTGTTTTTTAGAAATATACAATTTGCATTTCACTATAAATCTACCATTGCGTTGATTGATAGTAATAGCTTCCTTTGCAAAACTCTTCTATTCAAACAAATTCACGTCTTTGTCATTTAATTTATTACTGGAAGAGACTGCTTCTTGTTTGGTAGAAAAGTAAGAAGATTTATAGATTTCAAGTAAGTACACAGTTGACATTGAAAGAATGATTGCTAAGTAACATTCTAAAAACATTGCTATCAGATGAAGATTTTGAATACACTATCGTATTTTAATGTGAAACTAACAACCTGATGAGTAAATAAATGTAAAATGAATAATATTATATTTGAATGTTTTGTAATTGATCATAAATAAAGTTTATATTATGCGCATATACCGATACTGATCGTGATCACATCTACTGAGTGAAATACCCTCACTGAAAGTTCACCAGGTCAATAATTATTCTTTTATTGTATAGTTCCATTACGAAAAAATCCACCACGGAAAGTAAAATTGAAAAAAGCTTACATGTGTTATCTTAAATTTCGTTCCTCTCCCTCCCATCGATGAGGTTCGATATTGAAAACAATATATTGTAATTTTTGAAAAATAAGTACAATGCCTGTTATCACCATATTTGAGTGATACTCATAACCTATACAGGGTGATCCAAAATCTCTGAGACAAATACACATTACCTACTCTTATTCGAATGACGGTATCCGATATGTCGGAGTTGCTTCAACTGTTGCACGCAACTCATCCATTGGCAGTTTTGCCAATTTTCATTTGAGTTTTTTTTATTCAGTTGCATGAGAATATCTGCACACATTATTCTCCAATACTTACCACACGCATAAGTCAATCGTATTAAATTAGATACTTCTCTCACAACTTTTGCTCTTCTGTGAAAGGGCCTTTAACTTCTTGAAAATAAGAGATGGCATTTATTGTAAGCTATATAATATATTTAACACTAATAACATTGAAATATGTAAGAAATTTGCTCACATTAATTCACATATGAGTAAACTGTACTAATAATTTTTGAGCTAATAAAGGGGACTAATCTCTGGTTGACATATTCCTTAAAAACAGTTATATTTGATTTTATACTTAATGTAAATGAAATATAGTATTATTAAGTGAAAGTTTTACTTTCTTCCTACGAATAGAATGGCCACATGTATCTTTTATAGATCGAAGCTACAATTATCCTTTTCTGCGAATGAATTCTGGAAGAAACAATGAAGTCATTCTGCCCCGGACATTAAGTGGCTCGTAAGTGCATGAATTGGGTGAGAAAATACTCATGAAGGAACTATTAAGATAATTTTGGTGCTTTGTTGTCGAAAACAACTTCTGTTTTGAACTAATTGGATAATAAGGAAAGAGGTAATGAGTAGGATTTTTAATAACTAATAAATTTGAATAGATAATATCAACGATATAGCTGAAACTTATTTTGTACCATTATTATCAATGTGGTTAATGAACTTGTAATGATAAGTTTGATTGTAGGGGCTACTTTTTTGTAGTTTAATTTTTATTTTTATTAATAATTTGTATACTATCATTATATGTATATCTTTTCAATTAAATTTTTACAATTGAACTCTTTTTACACATCATTAATAATGCATTGACTTATAATATCACTTTGTTTCCACCAAAATTTTTCTTTTAATATCTTCCACGCAGTCTCTTCTAAATATAAACTTCCTAAAGCTGTATTAGAAATATAACAGTAAAATGAAACAAAAGAACGAGACTCTAGTTGGAAGCTCAATAAATTCATTGCTCAGTAAGTAAGCATCTGTAAGCAGTGCCAGATAGACTGTAAATAAGAGCTGACAAGGGCATTGTACTCTTGAGAGTAGGTATTGTTAAAAGAGACTGCGGCAAGATGGATATATGTACAGGGGTCGAAAAACCATTGCAGTTTTAGACTGTGATTAGAAATTTCTTGTAAAGAAGTTGTGGAGTTATTTGAAATGAATGTATTGTTTAATTGTTGGTTTTATTTTGCAATTATTAGATATTTTATGTTTAATTGAATATACTGATAATAAAAATATAGTAAAACTTTTCTATATTATTTGGTTCAATAAATTTCACATATTGGTCACAAAAATCAGATTATGCCCATCTCCAGAATGTTCATTTTTCCGTGGATGAGTTTTTGATTTTATTTTCCGCTAAAAGTTTTCATATAATCATTCAGAGTGTTTAACACAAATTTTTTTAAATAAAAAGAATTTGAAAATAATAATATAGATTATTATCATCGTTATATTCTGTACGAGATCAATTATTTGTACGTAACCGTATATTCTCGATCTATCAGTTACGACGCGATGTAAAATAAGATGAGTCAATATCAATATTATGAGGAATTCTACATCTTATTTTACAATAATACTGTAAATTACTATTATTTGTGTGTGCATTTTTTGTTATGATTTTCATTACATTGACTGTCTTTCTTTACTCCTGTTATAATTGTTTGTTATTCTGATTTTCCAAAGCATTAATTAAAAGCTTTCATATTTGAACAGGGATGAAATCAACAGCTCTGAAGTGTAGCGATAAAATCATCGATGTTTTTATATTTATTCTATCGTTAATATTTAGAGAGAATAGAAGAGATGGCACGATATATTTTTGAATAATTTATAATGCATTCAACATGTCATTCTGATTAATTATATTATTTTATATTATATATACAATAGAAGATAATTCAATGAAACTTTACTGACGACAATTTCCAAAACTTTATTCATGATCATCATTGATCATTAATTGAACTTAGTAATTTTACATTAATTTAATGTTTTTTTTTAATTTAAAATAATATTCCAATTTAAAATAATATTCCAATTTAAAAAAATAGCTGAATATTATATGCAATATAGTAGCACCTCCATTCACCATGTGTTTAACAGCTTGTAACTCACTAGTATTCTAATTGTCCCCGGAAAAATGAGAGCCATCTGTTATAGCGTCCATAACTTTCCAGATTGATGATCACAAAGTTGGAGAGTATTCCCGTATAGTTTTGTGTCGATATCTCACCGAATGCTAGCGGAGAATGATCGATCCGGTGCAAACTCTGAACATTGAGGTGCCTGATTAATGGTCTGACTGCAGTATAAATGCTTCTGGATTTACTTCTATCATTGTAATTGCCGAGAATTTGCAATATATTGATGTAATTTGAATGAGGAAATTATTCTTCATTCATAAAACTTATTCAATCAAATAAATTAGGATATGCAGTATAGTTTCTTTATACCTGTTTATGAATATAGTATTTAGTGTTTACACTTTCTATGTCAATATTATGTAAACCATGCTACAAGATTTGAGCATTAAATGATTTACTTACCGCTTTCAAAATGTATTTTTTCAGGACTCTCCAAATCGCTTCAAAAATACAACTGCTGCAGCCACTTCTTCATCAAAAAGGCCGAAAGTCATTCGTGGTTTTACAAATATTTTTATTAATGAGGCTTCGGTTCCGAAACTTAGTTCCTTAATATAAGATGGAATTATCTATCGTTTTCGATCAAGGTGTTTTTTTGATTAGAAACATAGAAAACGAGTTATTCGAATTTCAAACGAATTTCAAACCGTTTACAAAAAAACCTGAGGCTTCTACAATTTTGAAGCTATGGCATTTGGGTTCTTCGCATTCGATTCTCCACTGAATTCTCTACAGCTGTCAGTTCTTGTTTTTTAATTGTCGTATTTGTTTTCGTAATAATATATTTTTCGTGAAAAAAAAATCGAAAATTAATTTTCGAAAAATAATTCGGAAAAAAAAAGGATTGACAGCTGAGGAAAATTTCTTGGAAAATCGAATGCAAAAAACACCCAATGCCGTAGCTTCAAAATTTTAAAAGTTTTAGGCATTTGAATACCAAAATGTGTCCTTTTTTCAGAAGTGCCAGAAAAAAGCATTCAAAGTTGCCGTGTTTGATAGCAATGCTCTGGCACGCAACGTCTTCCCGTGTAAGATATTGAGTACAACTGATTCTGATTGTAGCCAATAGCTTTTGTGTGGGCTCTCAGTATCAAGAACTATACCATATATGGGAAAATAAATAATTCTTACGAATTATAAGCGGCTGATAGGGAGTTTGTAGAGCGTATAGCGTCACCTCAATCCTCGCTTCCCTCCCTTTCTGCCTTCCCCCAGCGGGTTATAGTGACTCTATAGAGCTCTGATATATCACTCAAACATCTGAAAGGGTAATGGGTTGCTATTTACGAAAAAAAAGATAAGATAATGATATTTTTCCAGGAACGGTCTCCTTAAAAGTTACCGAGTAAAATCATGTAAAATGGGATACATTAATATACTATTATATTTCAATATACTGTCAGTCAAATTACAACACTAGGGTCAAGTTACGTTAGTCAGATTAACCGGGGGTCGAATTACCTAGCACTTTTTTCAAATATTTAATATATATATTTGACTAATATATACAATACATGTTTCACCAATATATAGTATATGTGCTTAACCAAGAAGTATTATATATGTTTGAACAAAATGTAGTATATGTGTTCACTGTTAAACCTTTATACTCTATATGTGTTCTGACCAATATATAGTTTATGATCAATGTTAATGCAATGAAATTAAGCATGCTATTTAATTATATACATTAGAATTCGATTATAAGATATTTATAATAAGATAAAAGACTAATATAAGATGATTGATAATTATCATAGGTTACAAACCTAATAAGTAGAAATGCACGAATGCCACAGTCAAGTATAACACGAATCAAAACAAAACCAAATGCACCATTCAAAATTCAGCTCAGTTCTGAATTCTCCCGAAGGATTTGTCATGACTTCGTTCGAAAAAAGTCCGAAAGGTATGAAGTAGATTGTAAATGAAAATATATTTCCATTCAGTTCAAGGAGACATGTAAATACAAGTTCATAAAGAATAATAAATTATTTTACATGAAGATACTAATCCAACTTCATATATTAATTTTCTGCTTAAATAATCTAATCATAATTAATAAATAAATACAATATTTCCCTATGAAAAAAAATATTTTTGGTCTGTAAGAAAACCTACTGGAATTTAACTCAATGCCTTAAGAAAAAATTTAGTATATCCATATTGATCATTTTCAAAATATTAAATACATTATTTATAACATTATGATATGGTTGAGGTGCAAACTTTCAATCGTTATCGAGAGGCAAAGTTGTATCATCTTAACTTCCATCCCGGTGATTAGGTTCAATAATTATAAAGTATATAATTCAAAACTTGTTATTTTAACTTCTTAGTAAATTTAACTGCATTAGATGTTAAGTTCTGACGCTTCTATCGTTATACTTTAGAATTTAGAAGAAGAAGTCAGATATTCTCGGTAGGTATATAATATAGAAGTGATAGAGGTACGTTGTAGGAACAACATGGTAGTAGTTTTCTATATAATAAATGTCTACAAATTGTTGCAATTGAGATGGTAACATACAAGTATTCGCATTTAGGCAGAGGTGGGCACAGCGCCGCTACTTGTAGCGCGCTCTAATAGCGGCGCTTCTTTTTGTGTAGCGGCAGTGGCAGAGCCGATACTTCTGTGCTTATGTAGTGGTAGCGGCAGCGCTGCTACTTTTTTCAGAAGCGCTAGAG
Organism: Caprella mutica; assembly: GCA_947561585.1. Taxonomy (NCBI): domain Eukaryota; kingdom Metazoa; phylum Arthropoda; class Malacostraca; order Amphipoda; family Caprellidae; genus Caprella; species Caprella mutica. Next base: position 7,251 of record CANNZV010004507.1, read on the forward strand.
ATTTTTTGCGCTACAGCGCTGCCGCTTCGTTTAAAATTAAAAATGGTAAAGTTATTTGAGGAATCTAGATAAAAGTCTATACAGGTGCGCGACCATAGATAGCTAATCAGTTGAAAGTGATATTCAGACAAATCCGCGCAGTGCGACCAACTGATATTCAAACAATAATTCATAGTATATTTAGGTACGACCATAATAATGATACCCAATGTGATATTTGATATTATTTATTACTGCTTTTATGCAGATGTATTTATTGCGATGAAATGAGTTTAACTCAATGGTTTTTCTTGAAATTTTCTGGAAATGTGCATTTACATTACGAGTAACTTTTAAAAAATTGAAAGTAATTCAAATATTATTTCGAATGGTTCAATTATTTTACTAAAAGTTACATATTTTCAGTGTACTACTAAGCATAAAACTAAAAATTGATGAATAAACGTTTTAAATAATTCTATATCTATTATAATATTTTTAGCTATAGTGTTCATGTATAGTTTGACTGCTAATTTTAAGTCAATATCCGGTTTGATTTCCCCTCTTTTCCACCATTTTCAAAAGACGCTTATTCATCAAATCTGTCAATTTTTGAATTGCATCAGACGTTATCGTCTTACAAGAGTCTTCCTTTTGCTTACTATTCAGTAGTCCGACGACCCATTAGTCCGACGCCCCACTAGTCCGACGCCCCACTAGTCCGACCCTCCAGTGGTCTGACGCCCCACTAGTCCGACACCCCATTAGTCCGACACTTTTGTAGTTTATTACTAATTTAACATAAAATATTTGTATATCGGGTGGCGTATCGCCCCCCGAACCCACCAGCCTGGTCAATTTAAACAATCATGAAGTGTGCAGTACAACAAACTAGCGGATACATCAAATTACATTAAAAGATATAATCAAGTGAAGGAATGAATCATAAATTAATATTAGAAATAAAATAAAATAAAAGAGTGATATAAAGTTTTAAATATGAAGGAAAAGAAAAATTATTCTATTATTTAGATTAGTTATTAATTGAGTATACCTATTTAATCATATTTTTTATTTTAATCAAAAAATAAAACGAAAAATAACGCAGAAAGATGCAACTTTTGGACTATTGGGGCGTCAGACTAGTGGTGCGTCGGACTATTGGGGCGTCGGGCTAATGGGGCGTCGGGCTATTGAGAAGTCCCCCTTCCAGAGCTCATATTTCGGCGAGAACTGACGTCTTCCCACATACAAATTCTGCGTCTAGATGGACTGAGGTTCTTCAATTGGGTTTGAATCTAGAGAGACTTGGCCATACCATCAACATGTCATTGACGAACTTATTACTCCTAAGAAAATTCACAGTTCCCTTAGTAGAGTGAGAAGGAGCGTTATTATTTATGGAAATAACTTTTTTTTTTCAACACAGCAGGTTTCCTTTTCAGCCAATGAAAAAATTTACAATTCAAGAAGTTAATATAATTAGAAGAATTTATTTTTACTCTTGGAATCCTGGAAGATCCGGCCAGTTCATTTCCAATGGTCCCAGCTCAAATTATCATACCTCCACTTCCACGTTGACGTCAAATTCGTTTGCTATGTAGTGAGGCATGAGGGAGCGAAACTTTAGCCCATCAGTCATATCCGTCGAGAGTTTTCAAGCATTTCGTCTCTGTAGAGTACTGTTTGACAATAAGTCTTAAGATGCTTCTCCGCCCATAGCAACATTAAGTGTATCCTTCAAAAGAGGCCTGGAAACAGGTGAAACATAAGAGGCAATTTTTTTTTTCTTATGCAATTAGTTTCAGTGGTTGGATTTTCCACACAGACTCTCTTAAAAACTCCATCACTAGTTTCCAATGGTTTCTTCTTTAGTTCTCTCTTGATCAAAGACAATGATGTATCGTAGCTATTTTGTATTTGCCCCTATCCTTGCGTCATGCGTGTAATCTTTTTCAGGGGATCAACAATTAATTTCTACACTGTACGTGGCCGTAAAAATAATAAATTCAATTTTACAGTATATAAGATGATTTTTCAGAAAGTAGCGCTGTAGCGCTGCCGCTGCATTATCCTTTTCTAAAAGAGTAGCGGCAGCGCCGCTACATTATTATGCATGTAGCAGCAGTGGCAGCGCCGCTGCTTTTCAAAGTCGCTCTGTCCACCTCTGCATTTAGGTAATTATGATGAATCTGATCAATTCAAGAGAGCTCAGCTATAGTTATTTCAGTTTCACTAATATTTAGTCAATAGAATATTTTCTATCCATATTAAAAAAATACAGCCAATTCAATCTGTGTTTACTTTTAACAAATAAAATAGAACATATGAAAGAAAAAAAATTGAAACTAGATAACGAAATAAATCTATTTCGTTTTATAAGCTGCTTCGACAATCGATAGATTTTATTTTTAATCCTTGACGAAGACTGACATAAATTCAAACTATTTGCACTCTTTATTTGTGAATAACGGACAAATATATGTGAAGAATATAAATATTATTCACCATATTAATATACTGGTTTTTTACTTTGAAGAAATATAATTTTATGGAAAATTTGGTTGGTAATTCATTTATCAATATAGAAAAAGAAAGATGTATGAATATACAGAAACATATAATAGTTATCTATATAATTGTTTTTGATTAATCCTGAATTGGAAGAAGCTCTCGGAATTTTTTTTTCCAGAATTCTTCAGTTTTTTGATATATGTCGAATAATTTTCCCCTCACAAAGAATAATATATATTTGAGAGTTTAAACTCAACAATTGAATTCTAAGGGTTGCCTTATTTAATATTTTCTAGACAGCACAATAAATCCAGTCCTCGAGACACGTAGAGTAAACAGAATGAGAGGAGAGGAGGACTACCTACCCTCTCTAACTAAATTGAAATGGAGAGGAGTGAATGAGCAGTTACGTGACTACCCAGGGGAAGTAAGAGAGGGTAATAGAGAATAATTTATAGTTAGGGTCAGATTCTAATCTTCTTTGACCTGCGATAATTTTCTTTTCCCTGGTTTTTAGATGAACATAACTATTCTCTAAATGGTGACAATTTTCATTGTTTGATTTGAGTATGAATCTTTTTCCTATAAAAAACCTTTCCAAATAGTTATACGATAAGTGGCTATAGCTAAATGTCTATCATATTATATTGTATTTTTTCTCAAAATTTGAGTAGTTTGAGATATAAAAAATTCATTTGAAATGATTCAAATTTATAAATTTCTTCAACATTGTCAAAATTTCATTTAAGGTGTAATATAAATATTACTAGTGCATCACCCGTCAAAAATAACAGACTAAATTAAAAAAAAAAACATTAAATTATCAAGATAAAACTATTTGGATATATCAAATTATTCATATTTTTATCCTCATTTTTCAATAAGTCTGATTTTTATTAAAACTAACCACATTTTTTTTCCGGATTTTCTTGAAATCTGGATTTGTATTTTCTGTGATAAGAATTTTCCTTCTCCTCTGTTTTTTGTTCTGTTAGCCTAGCTGGATTTTTGTTATCCAAATAATTATTCTAATTACTGAATTGTTGAAGCGTGTTCTTTTTATTGCAATCAACCAAAAATATATATAGTATTAGTATATATGGTGATATTAAATCATGTGTAGAGATGTGTTAAATATATATTTTGAACAATATTGTAACTCTTCCATCATTTTTTCATAATCTCTCTTTTCTAATTTCCATTTAATAATTATTTTCCACCTTCACACATATTTCTTTCCCTCTTTGCTCTTTTAATATATTATCTTCAATTCCGATTATTCCGTAATATAAATATCTCATGGATATTCATTTCTGATGAATATTTAAACCTCAAAGATATTCGTATCTCATGGATATTCACATTTTGTAGTGAATTTTAGGAGTCAGTTAAATACATAACGAACTAATGCAATTAGCTTACAGAGAACTTATGAAATCACACAAATTACAAGTACATGCAGCTTTACTGGCCCTAGTTAAACAAAATAAATATACTCAGTAAGATAACAGCTCTGAAAAGTAGGGATATTTTTCGGAAAAAGAAATTATACTAACTCATACAAGATGTATATATAAATAATCAATTAATATTAATGGTACTGAGCATGAATATGACAAATAATTCAGATTTGCTATGTAAATGAATTGTTCCCATTTCGTTTCGTTTTATTATGGTCATTTGATTAATAAGATAAAAATTCAATGTAAGTCTATCTGCAAATGCAATTGGAAAAAGAAATAGCTGAGTCATTACGAAATTAACTGAGTTAGTATTAGTGAAATTGACCATTCCATTGTTATACGAGGAAACTTTTAATGCTCACATAAATTTTTTTATAACTAAAACAATGGGCATTTAGTGAATCCAATTAATAATTATCCATGTATAATATCACTAGAAAATATCATTGAGAATGAACTAAAAGCTATTTTTATATCTCCATTACAATAGATTCAACAAATTTTTATCGAAATAGCTGAATAAATCGGTAATCTCTTTGAATTATACACAAATACACATATCAATATATTATCAAATAAAAGGAAATACAGAATTACAGTCCATTGCTACCATTATTCATATCATCACGAATGCCATTTTCTTTGTAGATGACGAGGCAGTAGATCTCTATGAAACTAAAACATATAAGCGAAAGATAAATATGCAAGACAGAATATAGAATCAAATCCTACATAATTCTCTCGATTAAGCGATGAATGTCTAATATAATGCACTATCATTGTATCAATCTGGGGTGCATTTAAGGTTCTTTCTTTATATTTAAAATGGAATCTATTTAGAAAGAGAAAATAAAAGGAACAACAATTATTAATTATATGTATGTGTGAGAGATGAACAATAATTTTCGAAATAGATTATTAGTAATTGAGCACAGAGTAAGTATATCGAAGTGAAATTAGTATTGTGATACCTCAATATAATGTCATTTAAAAAAAATGACGCACGTCGACACTTTTAGGGTGTATGCATATTGCATAATCTATGCAGTTATTACTGTAAAAATGAATGTCCCCTTAACATTTTAAAGAAAGACTAACACCGTTTTTTATAAATTAAAATGTGTTTTTAACTAACGAATATTTCAGAAAGTTAAAAATATACATGTATTGCCAATAAGTGACTGGCAGTTTTCCGCTTCGGCAGTTTTCCGCCAGGCAGTTTTCCGGACAACAAATTTTAATACTCCTCCAACCTCCTATCTAAAGCCCCTTCTTTAGCCATCTATACATCCATCTCCTCCCATCTAAATCCCCCTCTCTTCTCATCTAAATCCCCATCTCCTCCAATGTAAATCACCCTCTTCTCTCATTGAGATCTCCCTCTCTTCCCATCTAAATCTCCTTCTGCTCCATCTAAATCACCCGCTCCCCATCTATTTCCCCTTCTTAAGTCCCCATGTCCATATCTAAATGTCTGTTTCTCTCTCTCTACATGCCCTCCCCCAATCTAATTGTCACTTACTTTTTAAACACATACTTAATGAATCTGCAACAAATGTAACACTTAAACTTCACGTAACTAGCTAACTACTTATATCAAGTAGTATAATTCAATCGTTGGTTTATTGTTGAACATTAAATAATTCAATAACCTCTCACCCCCTCCCCCATCTAAATACTCCCTTTCCCTATCTTAATACCCCCCCCCCCCCCACTCCACATCAAGTAGCATAGCTACTACGATCGTAAGTTCATTGTTAATCAATATTATAATTAAATAACATCTTAATCAATATTTATGCTTTTTTTATTAAGAGCTAAAAACTCGTAATTTCTTATATATATTTACATACAAATATGGTTATTAGTTATGCGCAGTGACACCCGGCACCCCTCTACCTCTAAATTATCTGGGGTATCACTGCGCACGATTGTGGCGGGAAAACCGTTAAAACTGAGAAGTTGAAAATTTGACATAATGTAACTGTTATTATTTTTGTTAAAATGTTAAAACAATATGAATCTATAAATCTCGGTTCTTGAGTTATTGGAGAGTTTACGTGATTCAAATATTACCCACGCAAACTTTCTTCAGATAGTTTTGAGTGCACCACATACAACGCGACTTATCTCTAAAAATACTAATAAAATAATAGTGCGTCATAAAGTTTAAAGGAGGAAAGATGGTGCTTGAAACGATGATGCAATCAGATTTAGAGTAACATAAGTGGTTTTAAAGTTATAAGAGGTGCGGAGTGATACCCCATAAAAAGGGTATGCGCAGTGATACCCCGTCCGACCCTACCAAGTCAAAGCCTTCTGCCATATAAATACATTATTCTTGGAAATCTTATTAAATTACAAATATCATACCATATCATCTTCAAATGAGGTACATATTATTAAATTGTTAATATAATATTTATTACTGTTGCTTCTATTCCCATTCAATCATTTCTAATCATGTTACGGAATTAATTTCAATAAATGAGTGTGTAGCTTGATATGTTTGTAGCATACTATGCAAAGCTTAATAAAGTGAAACTCAATGTGACTGTAACTTAATATGTATGTAGCTTAATATGTCTATAGCTTAATGTTAATGTAGCTTAACACTTTGCTTGCAGCACTCATAAAACAACTTTTTAATTGCAACTTTTTATTCCAACCTTTCATTTATATCTTAACTAAATTATTTCTCTAATAAGGTACAAAAGAGTTTTTGAAGGTTCAAAATCTTTTTGAACATATTATCAACAAGCAACGATTCACATATATTTACACTTTAAATGCAGCGTGACCCATCGGTGGTCACGTGGCAAGGAACGTGTTAATATATGTATATAGCTAAATATTACTTGAAATCTGAGGAAATTGAAGTCAAAATTATATTCAGTTAGAAATTATTAATAGGAATAGTGATTATTCGTTAAATCAAAACATCATAAAATAACCATAAAATCGGATTTAATGCAATTGAATCTTCAGAACCTGTTATATTAAAAAAAAATTATGATTAATTTCTTAATTATTTGATAGTTGAAATCGAAAGAAAAATAAGTTCATCTAGCAATCAACATTTTTATTTATGGAAACAAGAAGAAGAAAAAACAGCATCAAATATTTAAGATATCCAGTGAATAAGATAATCCAGATATTAGTAAAAATCAAAACATTGCATGGAGAAACTCTCGTTCAATGTTTTAGTGTGATTGGAAACCCGAGAGAAAACATCAACGATATTTTTAGTTCGAAATGCAGTTGTTTAGGGGAGATTTTCCTGAATTACTACTTATATTACATACAATATAAATAAAATAGACTCTCCAATATCTGGTGTGTTATTTATTACAATTATAATAAAATGAAAGTACAATTGAAATATTATTTTGTAACCACAGAACATTTTTATTGATCGAAAGTAAAAGACTTGAAGACCGTTACACCAATTTTATTATCATGTCTTATCAATACTGAGCTGTAAAAACGACTTAGTTTAAATTTGAATTTTTCACTCTGTTGTTAATTTTGTTTGAATAATTAAAATTAAGATTCTTGTTGAAAAACAGTTGACAATACTTCAAAACAAAAACCGCATTGGAAGGATAAAGCTATATATTAATTTTTATCATATATGATCTGAAAACTAATTTCAGTAATCCAAATGGGTAATAGTTATCATCAAATAGAAAAAAAAAATAAAAATAAAAGATATACTAAATAAAAAGTTCCATCCCTCTTCTCCTCCGAATTAACACAAAACATGTCGGTGTGGAGTCTCTGGACAGCAAGGAGGAATGAATGTTTGGAATACGAGATGGAAATCAACAGCAGCTGTAGCCTGAATAAATAATGTCGTCCACAAACGATGGTACATCCTTAGAAAGCTGTACTCATTGGCAAGGGGATCTTCTCGTAATAATGATTTATGTTAGTCATGGTAATATGATGTCAGGGTTAATAAGGACGGAATATCAACAGTAGATGTGTCCTGATATATCACATCAATTGGAATTATGATTATTTAACCATGATTGTACTATTGAGAATGTGTCGAATATACTACATAGCATATCATTCCTTTCCTCTCTCTTTTCGATTGATGTGAATTGTATCGGTAAGTATATAATATTCAATTATTGTCTTTATCTTAGTGATAATTAGTATTTTTACCGAGCATTTATTAGTGTGTATCCTATATAACTTTAATCGGATTGAAAATCTTAGTTATATTACTTATTACAGCATGTAGGCCTGATTTAACCAATGCTGTTGGTAGGCCTAGTTCAATCATTACTGTTGGTAGTCCAGATTCAAGGATTGGGTTGTATGCTTGACCGGAAAATTCGTCCACCGAAACTTTGCCCTTGGAAAATTCGTCTATTAAACGCAAAATAGTTAATTGTTATTGAAGAAAATATTATGATAAATATATGATGTAATCATATAAAGTAGTTTAATTAATGTATGTAAGTAAAAGTACATAGTTATACCTATAAAGTTTGTTGTATAGCACTATGCACAATTCATGATTGTTTAATGAAATATTAGGATTGATAGATATATAATAATGTAATTAATTTAATTTAAGATATAATGTTTGGTGCCTCATAGAGTTCTTACCACCTCAAGATGTTGTTGGCGTTAGTGAAGAGTTAATGTTATAAATATCAAGAGATATAGCTCAACCTAGGTTAGGTTAGGGGTCCGATTTGGGGGTTTGAGGGAAGGGGGATTACCTCCTTCCCCCAAACCAGGTTTGATAGTGACAAAATGTATACTCTTCTATTTACTACTGTAAAAAAAAGTATAATTTATTTGGCTCAATGGTTGCCATATTTCGTGCGGAAGTGTCGATTCGGTGAAAGAGTTTTGTGCGAAAGGACCTAGAACTCCAAATGAAACATAAATTTTTTACAACTATTGCCCATGTTTTGAAAGGTTGAAAATGTTCAGATATTCAATTTAATTATTTTTCTCATATTATATTATATATAACATAATATATTAGTAACATAGAATGAAGTTTCCAGCAACAGTTATAACTGGTGAATATATCTCGTATTTTCATCAAACCAGATTTCATGCGGATGTAATCATCTCTTACATTTATTGTTAACACTCAATTATTTCTTTCTTTATATTCATAGTTTATGAAAACGGACGAATTTTCAATGGATGAATTTTCCGTGAACGAATTTTCCGAGGACGAATTTTCTGTGGACAAATTTTCCGTTGTCATATTTTCCTAGAACCATTGGTATGCCTGGACTACGTCAATGTCCTGATAGCAATAACAGCTTATTTTATCAATGACAAAATGTCTTCGACATTTCGTTCCCGTAACAGAACTACAAACTAAGTTATTGCTGTTCATACTTGGAAGCTTGGGAAATTGGGAATTCAAATAGGTTATTATGGATATCTGGAATATTTGGTGATGTAATTAATATAATATAGTAAGGGGGGTCAACCCATCGATTCTGGTGCAAATTATCAAATTTATTTTTATTGATGAAAAAGAGTCCTTAGGTTTACCAAAAAGATTAATGGAAAATGTCATGATATATTCTTAGTTGATTTAAATTAAGCATGTACAAAATTAATATTGTATAGCTCTTATAAGTCTTTTCAAGCTCAAACTCCCCAGTCAGTTTTTTAAGGGTTAGAAAAGTTGTTTTTTGTAAAACAAGTCTTATTAAAGATATTAGAGAATAATTTCAATATTTTGGTTACCTCAATCATCAAAATAGATTCTGTAATCATTTATCAATCAGTCCACTAGGGACATTTCATATTTCAACAGGAACATAATAAAAATGAAAAATATGAAAAGGCAATCCATATCTACATGACAGCTATATTAGCAATTTGAATTATTAACATCTGATGAAATAAAGTCATGTTTATTTGCGAAGATTAGATGTTTTTAACAGCTGAATAATGTGCTGTTACTTTTATGTCTTCCAATAAATTTGAAATATTTCAATAGCCTATCTGGTCGATCTATCTCAGTTTAACTTATATAATTTATCTCAATTGCTTCATATAGTCTGTTTTCGTCTCACTGATTCTTTAACATCCGAACATTACGGAGATTTCTAAATCTTGCAGCTTTCATTCACCCGTTCAGCGAAAAACTGAAGGAGCCAAATACATCTGAACATGCACATAAATATTGTGGAATGAAGTGGCAGAGAGTTAAAATATTACAGGATTTGCAATTCTGTGTTACAGTGGTAATTTATTTTTTAATTTGCAGAGGGATCGTGTATTTGAATTATGATTAAATGAATTCGCACATAATACTACACTGAACAAAGAACATACGTAATATATTTTTTTTGACTACTTTTGAGTGAAGAGCCTTGAGGATCATTCATCAGATAATAGTTTATTCTACTAAATAATTTCAATTAGTTCAAGGAATACTTTAAACAGCTCTTGTCCAATCTTCTTAGCCATCAAATACCTGCTACACTGTCTCTGTATTTACAATAATTGTTATTTATTTAATTCATTATACACTTATATACAGAATGAGCCTCAATTTCACTTTATTTATATTGTTAGACATATAATATGCAAAATAACTCTATGCATGCATCGTAAGGTCACACATAATGATCGGAAAGTCAATTTAGCTGCAGTAGCTCTATTCAGGGAATGCAATCATTAGTATGACAATTTTATATAATGTTTTTATTGGCACGGCATTGAACTGCGATGCCTTTCTTGATTGGTACTGTGTGTTCATATTTCAAATAATAGCGTGTGTATTTATTTTAACGTATTATAAATAAGTAGGTCGTTTATTTTATTTTATCTAAACACTTGAATATTTAATTGGTTGTATTTAAAACAACCATTGAATGAAAAATAAGTATTCGCATTTAATATAATTCACGTTCCGTTAAAATACTCCTGCAACTCGGTTAGGCCTAGTCGTTTCACACTCGTGAACCACTGGACAACCTGTCCGAGTCGAGTGAGAGTTTGAGTGCTGATAGGGAGAAGGGAAATGCGAAGTCTTGTACCGATGGGTTTATTCTATATTGACAAACATAGTTATTGTTTTATCCAGTTTCTATCTTCCATTACTCAATTATTTATTTTTAAAATAAAATCTTTATTTCATTTCTTGATTGTAAAAGATCGTATATTTTGTTTCATGACAAAGCTCTGTTGAAAAGTTTCATAAGTTTCATTAAGAATGAGAGGCCACCACTTTTAATGCCACAGAACAATCAAATCTTTGGAAAAAACGATGTAGGAGCTTTCTCCATAGAAGTGTAAAGGTGAGGTATAAACGTTTCATGACAAAGCTCTGTTGAAAAGTTTCTTAAGTTTCATTAAGAATGAGAGGCCACCACTTTTAATGCCACAGAACAATCGAATCTTTGGAAAAATACGATGTAGGAGCTTTCTCCATAAAAAGGTATACGTGAGGTATAAGGTAATAGGTATTAGTGATCTAATTGAAGCTGTGTAGTAATTTCCCCTTTATGATGATTGATTTATTTTCACAGCTTGTGTATTTGTAAAAATATTTTTATTCTTATTTCATGCTTACCGACAATAGAAATGATAAATTTATTTCATTTAGAATATAACAGAGAAATTAGGTTCCAGAAACAATGTAAGCGAGTGAATTTTCCTTTCAAGTTATTTATTTGAGTGACAATCAAATCATTATGTGTCAATCAATTTCGTGTTAGAAAGTGACCAGATTGACGTTATAATAATTTCTGCCATTTCATTTAAATTAATGAAATATAACGAATTGAGAATTTAGGCGTCCAATGGTCCATATTAGGTACTCCATCTGCACCATCACACTGAGATATTACACTAATTAGAGCATATCTTAGTCAGTACCATATGCTCCTGACATCTTTACTACCTGTGCAAACTTTCAGTTAAATTGATTAGGTCTCAAATGTGTTTAGCTTCTCCTGTAGATCAGACGAAATACCCAGTCGGAAAATGTACTGTCAGCTTGTCGTCTATTATTATCGATAGCGGTAAATATTCATCGAGTTGTATATAAAAATATTCTAATTTCGGCCATTATCGTTAAGCATTTTGAATTACGATCAATAAAATTTTCGTTATAGATAGGTGATATTTTATCATTGATCACTAATTGCTCGCATGCCATTAATTAAATGTTATCATTATTTAATTTCTAAGCATTCACGCCTTCTAAAATAGCGATACGAGGAATATTATATTTGATGCTCAGAGCTTCATGATAACAAGTAATAAAGATAAAATAAGGAATCTGCAGTTTTGTGATTATTAAATTCTATGCCAGGGTTGTATCAATATCAACAGAATTTTCAGGGTTTCACATCAACGTTATTCCGAGGATTATTAGAATTAGATGAAAATTTGTTAAAAGTAACAGATTTATATACAGAATAATAGAATTAAATTCTACATAAATAATTTCTATTTTAAAATATATTTTATTTGTTGCTTAAATTTTACGAGAAGTCGTGCACGTTAAATGATTAGTTATCATTCAATGTTCACATTATGAAATAAGAATGCATATATTATATAAATGAAGAGTAACTTTGATTAGTGATCTACGCAAAATTCTCCATCGCTGACTAGTAACAGTGTAAAGTGATCTACAGCTCCAGATCACTTTACAAAAGTTCCAAATGATTCGACTGTAAAGTGCTCTACACGCGTAGATCACTTTTCATTACTCTCACTTCGCATTCAAACATAGTAATCTACGGTAATATAAGCGAAGATCATTATTCAGGTATCAATGTTACTCTCTCACAGACTGCAACTGATCTACGCTAAGAATAATTTTGCAATTTGTAACGAGCCTTCTGATTGGCTAGAGCTGCTAGACATTAAGTACAGTGAGTTCTAACATTACTGGTATATTATTACAGTGCAGGTCATTGAGAGTTTTATTATTACTGTACTGCAATAATTATTATTTATAATATAAAGTTAATGAAAAAAATTTGTTGTAACAATGAGTAATTATTATTAAACAATTCATTATGATATTTTTTATATATATTAAAAAAACAATTATTTATATTAAATTGAAGTTTAGATAATATGAACGGTGCAAATAATGTTGCAGATAATTTGAATAGTAATGGTGGGCAAGAAAATAACTATCAATATTTAAAATATCGATGTAGGTAAATGAAACTAAATACAAACTGTGACAGTCAAAGTATACATATATAATAATGTTATTAGTTATTACATTGAAAATAAGTCGTGTGCAATGACACTGTAAGTAATTAAAACTATATTTTATTACACATCTAACGATAAAAAATTGTATACTTTTTCCGAACACTAGGTTTTAATATTTTATTGAAACTTTTGAAAAGTCATCAAAAAAGTGTGACAATTGTAACACAAGCATATAATAATTATAATTTAGTTGAATAATGTAATATTATTTTAAATATCAAATAGTAATTATTGGTCGTTATCAATTTTTTCGATTAAAAATGGTTGGTATATCAGTTGTCAATGTAAGTGTTTCTTTTTAATTAATTCCCGCGTTAATAATTTTGGTTTATCTTCGTTGTTGGTAGCTAACGGTTACTGTGGGGGGGGGGGGACTAACAGGGGGAGGGGGTAGATACAGTGGAGAGGTATCCTTTATGTATTTACTACAGTTTCACAAATAAAATAAGAAGTGAATGATTACACTGAGAAATATGATGCCTCTATTTAACTGTTTGCTCATATTTCTTTGTTGACTGATATTTAATAATGTACGACAGTATATAAAATATTAATGAAAGATCATTTTAATTTTGGCGCTAAGATCAAGGGGGTTGAGCATGCATTGCTGTGTGTGTGCGTATATTGCTATAAGCTTCATAGTCAGTTAGGCATGTGGTAACTTGTATTTCTTCGATTTTCTATTGATGATCTATCATTGATATTAGATTCACCTAAAATTAACTGCTTGGGAAATGGTATTTATTTCTGTAATAAATATTAACAATTTTTTAGGAGCCAAGCAATTCAATTTTATAATATAATTGAAGTATAATGTATACATTATACAGTATAACATATAAACTCCGCGCACTTTACTAAATAATTACTCGTGATTACGAAATGTATGTAAGTGTATGAAGCGGGGCTGACACTGACGGGAAACTCATGAATGGGGAAAACGAACAATGCTTGAAAGAGTGTTAGAGTATCTAGGAAAACCTACCTAACTAGAGTATCTATGAACCTAGGTAGATACTGTAGTTAGGTAGCTACTGACTAGGGAACTAGATACACTAGTCTTTCCCAGTACACACTTCATCTTGCTGCTAGCAAGATGAAGTCGTGGAAGAGAACTAGATAGGTACTAATATGATTGTATAAGAATCGAGCCATCTTGAAATAAGCTCATGTGTATATATTGAACTTGATAAACACATTTAAAAAAACTAGTTTGGTACCTAGTTACACTACTTAGGTAACTAGTTACAGTAGTCAGGTAACCAGATATACTAGTTAGATACCTAATTCCATTAGTTACCTAACTAGTTATACTAGTTACTCAACTATTTATACTCGTTTTCATTATTAATTACTGTAAGTTACACTAGTTACCTAACTAGCTACACTAGTTAACTAACAAGGTAATCGCACTAGTTACCAAAAAAGGTTACCGACTAGTTACCTAACAAGGTTACCGTACCAGTTACTTAACGAGGTTACCGCACTGGTTAGGTACCTAGTTAACTGGTTAGGTACCTAGGTAACTGGTTAGGTACCTAGGTAACTGGTTAGGTACCTAGGTAACTGGTTAGGTACCTAGGTAACTGGTTAGGTACCTAGGTAACTGGTTAGGTACCTAGGTAACTGGTTAGGTACCTAGGTAACTGGTTAGGTACCTAGGTAACTGGTTAGGTACCAAGGTACACTGGTTTGTGGTTAGGTACCGAGGTACACTGGGTAGTGGTTAAGTACCTAGATAACTGGTTAGGTACCCAGGTAACTAGTTAGGTACCCAGGTAACTGGTTAGGTATCAAGGTACACTGGTTAGTGGTTAGGTACCAAGGTACACTGGTTAGTGGTTAGGAACCTAGGTACACTGATTAATGGTTATGTACCTAGGTACACTGGTTAATGATTAGGTCCCAAGGTACACCGGTTAGTGGTTAGGTACCAAGGTACACTGGTTAGTGTCTAGGTACCTAGGTACACTGGTTAGTGGTTAGGTACCTAGGTACACTGGTTAGTGGTTAGGTCCCAAGGTACACTGGTTAGTGGTTAGGAACCTAGGTACACTGATTAATGGTTATGTACCTAGGTACACTGGTTAATGATTAGGTACCTAGGTACACTGGTTAGTGTCTAGGTACCTAGGTACACTGGTTAGTGTCTAGGTACCTAGGTACACTGATTAGAGGTTAGGTACCAAGGTACACTGGTTAATGATTAGGTACCTAGGTACACTGGTTAGTGTCTAGGTACCTAGGTACACTGGTTAGTGGTTAGGCACTAGGTACAATGATTAGTGTCTAGGTACCAAGGTACACTGGTTAGTGGTTAGGTACCAAGGTACACTGGTTAGTGGTTATGTACCTAGGTACACTGGTTAATGATTAGGTCCCAAGGTACACTGGTTAGTGGTTAAGTACCAAGGTACACTGGTTAGTGGTTAGGAACCTAGGTACACTGATTAATAGTTATGTACCTAGGTACACTGGTTAATGATTAGGTCCCAAGGTACACTGGTTAGTGGTTAGGTACCTAGGTACACCGGTTAATGATTAGGTACCTAGGTACACTGGTTAGTGTCTAGGTACCTAGGTACACTGGTTAGTGTCTAGGTACCTAGGTACACTGGTTAGAGGTTAGGTACCAAGGTACACTGGTTAATGATTAGGTACCTAGGTACACTGGTTAGTGTCTAGCTACCTAGGTACACTGGTTAGTGTCTAGGTACCTAGGTACACTGGTTAGAGGTTAGGCACTAGGTACACTGGTTAGTGTCTAGGTACCTAGGTACACTGGTTAGTGTAATAATGTAGTTTGTTGTATCCGCTAGATTGTTGTACTGCACACTTCATGATTGTTCAACGCCCCCCGATATACATATATTTTATGTCTAATCAGTAATGAACTACAAAAGTGTCAATAAGGATTAAATAATATAGGTAAATAAGGATTTAAAAACAGGGGGGCTCGTGACCGGGGGGGCTCATGACCTAGGGGGGCTCATGACCTAGGGGGGCTCATGACCGAGGGGGCTCTTGACCGGGGGTTCTTGACCGGGGGGGGGCTTATGACCTACACCCCCAAGGTACACTGGTTAGTGGTTAGGCACTAGGTACACTGGTTAGAGGTTAGGTATCAAGGTACACTGGTTAGTGGTTAGGCACTAGGCACACTGGTTAGTGTCTAGGTACCTAGGTACACTGGTTAGTGTCTAGGTACCTAGGTACACTGGTAAGTGTCTAGGTACCAAGGTACACTGGTTAGTGGTTAGGTACCTAGGTACACCGTACACTGATTACAGATTAGTGGTTATGTACCTAGGAACTCTGGTTAGCTAGTTACAAGAGGGAGACTAGTATCCGAGTGACTATATACTAAGGGGTAAAGTCAAGAGCCCCCCCCCCCCCCACGGTCATGAGCCCCCTAGGTCATAAGCCCCCCGGTCACGAGCCCTCCCTTCCTATTTTTTTAATCCTTACTTAGTTAAACAAATGAAGAACTACTTAGATAGAAATAACTGAGAGTTGCTAATGTAGTTTGTTGTCTCCGCTAGTTTGTTGTAAACACGCTATGTACTCCATTATTTAAAGTTAATCTTCTGAAAAATAAAAACTAGAAACTTACATGTCCGAAAATAATATAGAACCTCATCAATGTCTCATATACTGTTTTTATTTGATGAATATAATATTATTATTAAGGAATATAATAAGTCATAATTAGCTCTAAATTTATTTATGAATAGTTTATATATTTGTTACTATAAATAAACAAATAAATAATCTAATCATTTCCCCTTCGGTCTATTTGTGATACCTAAGTAAGTAGTGTCTCAGATGATTGACAGTGGTACAACCAGTGACATAAGTCAGGCAGCCAGTGGAAGACTGGAAGTGACTGTTCACTTCACATGAATGACCAATGATTACAACACTAAATTATATTATAAGTGAATACAAATCTATTTGTATAATGTTGTAAATAAAATATCAGCTTATAAAAAAATGTTAGCATGTAGTTAACTAGAAGATAATTTCTATCTGTGTAATCACTCCTTCTCTCCTCAACCTCCCCCCTCCCCTGAGTTACTAGTTACAACTCTCCTCACCCTCTATCCCGCCCCGCCTCCAAATCACAAAGTACCTTCCTGAATGATTACGTGAAACTGTATAGAAAACCTTCTTATGTGTAAGATAAAAACGTTGCTGAATTATTTATTCCTTTTTTACTTACATACAGTTATTGATCTTACATTGTATCATAAAATGAATTATTTTATTACTAGGTTCTGATTTTAACTTATCATTTCACCATCGCAGATTGCAGAAGGTTATACTTTAGGCGGCATTTTTCTATTCATTCTATTTCATTTACTTAAAAATAAGAGAGAAGAGAGCAAATGGGTTATTATAATTTTTTAAATATCCCATGATATGTACTCGATGCCTAGTGTTATTTATTTTAACTTATAAGTTACAAAAAATAATACATTTTGTAACTTATAAATTACAAAGATAATTCTCTATTATTTTATCAATAAGAAATCTTCAACATAATAATTACATTATTTATAGTAATATAACCGAGAGCATTTCCTAGTATAGTATAAACTACCTAGTTATGTTGTAAAAAAATCACTTTCCAAGTTTCCGAGTACTATGGGCGTTCAAACATTGCAACGTTTCCTATAAATTTTAACTAAAAGACTGTAAGTTACTAGGTACCAAGTTACTAAGGTATAACCGTATAGGGGAAACAACAAAATAAATCATATCTATCTATAGGGTTAGTTCCGAGTTATCGACTGGTTCCAGATTTACGAAAAAGTAAAAAAGGTTAATATGAGACTTAAATAATAATTAGAATAATTTTTCACGTGCTCGGAAATGTGAAACCGTTCGATAACTCGGAACTTATCCTAATTAATCAGTTACCTAAAGTGTAAATAACTAATCAATATTCTTAGTGAATTCAATCAATCATATTATCTAATAAGGTCATCAGCATAAAAAATACTCAATATATATATCACAAATCTTCAGTCAAATATTAGTCACAATAAAAAAAAACATAAAAAGTCATAATAACTCATAGCTATTATCCATACAATGTGAAAATTCGATTTTAATATTTCAATAATGTGATATTTTACAACGACAAAAAGTGGTCAAAATGCATGAATAAACAAATGATAGTTCAGCATTATAATATAATTTGGTTATAACAATAATTTACAGATCTATCAGTTGTCATGCTTTAGGTTCTCTTTGCAGTTCTAGGCTCATTAATTTGTTAAACATTACGATAGGGAGCGACTGATAGAGGGGGGGGGGGGGGGGGGTGGATGGGTGACAGGGTGTGTGAACGTGATATTGGGGGAAATAATTTGGCGGTAAATTATTACAGAAAGAAAATTAATATATTTAACTGTATAATTCTATTTCTTACTAAACTGATATTTTATTTAGCAATAAATACAACTCATTCGTGTTAACATATAATGTAATTTTAGTGTATTAGTTTCTGGTCATTCAAAGCTTGAATGTTTGTATGTAGGTTTGCTCTCGCACGGTCACTTGTGGTGGACTTTCGTGTTAATTAGTAAACCACTGTCTATCATATTCAAGATTTAAAACACTGATTGACTATTGAAGAAAATGTATTTTTTTATGACTTAGGTAGTATACTCGTGATAATAATTAAATGAATAATTTGTTTTATTTCAAATAATGTCCATTTATAGCGCTTTAAATAGTGTAAATATATAGAAGTTCAAATTATTTTAGGCAATGGATGTTTATAGAAAAGTACACAGTATGAAATGTAGTTGAGTAGTTAGTTACTAGCTAGGACTGCTAGGTACATAAAAACATTATTTTTGGATAGTATAAATTACTTTGCAACATTAGTTCGTTGATTACTAGACAGGTACATAGATACTATAGTCAGGTACTTAGTTATAAGTTATTCGCCTACATACACCAATTGTGTTATTATTAGGTACCTAGAAACACTACTTGGTTAATTATTAATTAGGTACCTACATACTATAGTTTGGCTATGAGCTGAGTACCTAAGGTTAGGTAGATATCTAGATACACTTGTTGAGTTATTACAAATTGAATTAGATAATTAGATACACAAGATGGTCACTCATGAGTTATTTATTTATTTTTATTTATAAGCTACCAAGATACACTACCTAGTTGGGTAGTTAAAAGTTAGCGCACTAACTAGTTGTGAGTGGTGTTGTCTTCACATAAGAAAACAATATGTTATTAAGTACTAGAAATATCACATGATTTGCGAATATCACCTGTACTTGATTTATTGTGAACAAATTAGTTATTATTAGGAAAGAAATAAGTTTTCATCAATGAGATTATTGTAAGATAGTAGAGGTGGTAGGAAGTTCTATGGTGAGTAGTGAGTTGTATGGTGAGCTGTATCATGAGTGGTGAGTTGTATGGTGAGCTGTATCATGAGTGGTGAGTTGTATGGTGTGTTGCATGGTGAGTTGTGAATTGTATGGTGTGTTGCATGGTGAGTGGTGAGTTGCTTGGTGACTGGTAAATTTTATGGTGAGTTGTATGTGACTAGTTTAATACAGTGTGACTAGTTAAATAGACTACAGTGTGACTAGTTAGGTTATCTACAGGGTGACTTTAGATACAGTGTGTTTAGTGCATGTCACTCCCTATGCGTCTGGGTTAATTCTCCGTTGCGTCAGAAAGACGCTCGTGCACCCTGCTCTGGCCATGTGGTCATGCGACTGCGTCCAACAGACGCTCTTATGCGGGGAGGAGCCTGTGTGCTGGCTATTATTTAATATACCTCCCCCCCCCTCACCTTCCCTATCTTACCAAAACTTTAAACTGATTGAACTTTTAGAGCATATGAGTTAAAGGGAAACATTATCAAAATTATGAATTGATATCATTCATGAATAATTATTATGAATATTAACCTTAATCCAAATTAATGCTTTTTATAAAATGTCAATATAAACACTGGTTTCTACATTCTTACAAAATAAAACCGCGCAAAGAACACGCGTTATACACTGAATACCGCCAAGATATTTTTATGCCGAAGTAATATGTTATCATGGGGTGTAGGTTATAAGAGCCCCCCCCCCCCCCTCAACTGGTCATGAGCTCCCCCCCCCCTTGTTTTTGTAATCCTTATTTACCTATATTAATCAATCCTTATTGACACTTTTGTAGTTCATTACTGATTAACATAAAATATATGTATATGTAACCCCCCTGCCATGTCATTAAACAATCATGAAGTGTGCAGTACAACAAACTAGCGGTACAACAAGCTACATTAGCAACTTTCAGTTTTTTCTATTTAAGTAGTTCTTCATTTGTTTAACTAGGTAAATAAGAATTAAAAAACAGGGAGGGGGGCTTATGACCTAGGGGGCTCATGACCGGGGGAGGGGGGGGGGGCTATTGAACGTACTCCGTTATCTTGAGCTCTAAGGTAAACTATTCTATTATTTCAAAATAACTCACTAAAAATATCAAATATATTGCAATTACTATAGGTGATGTCCTATAGTAACTCAACATTAAATTCAAGTTTTCATTCATATCACAATATTCAAAGAAGGAATACTGAGTATGTATATAAGCATTTTTATTCCAGACAGTTTACTCTTCATCTAATAGATCGATCCAATTGTAATATACTAATAGGTACTCACCATATATCATCACTGTAGTAAAAAGATTTTGAATGAAAATTGTGATTGATATTCGAATACATAATACGTACATTTTTGTTAAATAAATTCAAAACTATGCATACACATTAATGCTAACTGTATTCGTTTTAGTGATGCATAATAAATAATTAAATATTAAATTTTAGTAAGGGTTTTAACGTCTACTTTATAATCAAGGGCCATATCGCTGATGATATAAGGAAATTAAATACAAGGGACTTGATGAAGCAGTCAGAAAGGAAAGTGGCTCCGTGAGCAAAATCAACATCCACCGTATGGGATAAAACTCATGGATGCAGAAAAGCTACCTGATCGGTGAATGCAAAAAAGAACACAAGTTCAGATTTTAACTGTTCAGAAATTGTAATATTATTGCGCCCTTCAATATATGTAGATCACCGCTGCGATATTTGTGAAGATAAAATATTTAGTATGGCAATTAAAAAAGAGAAACATATTTTTTTAGAATAAAGGGTAAGCTCCGAGTTATCGGATAGTTCCACATTTTCGGTCATGTAAGTTAAAATACATAATCTAATATTTTTTCTAGATATTATAATTGGTTTAATGTCCACCAATTAAAATATTAAACAAAATGTAAAACTATATATTTTATTATAAAATGACCCCATTCCTTGTTGAGTGCAACGATGCACTTTAATTCACTAGGACTTTATGGAAAATTTATTATTAAAAAAATATGGTACCTATGCCATCAAGGAAATAAATAAGTTATTAACTGCAACTGTCACTTTATTCGGTGATTCAGAAATTATTATGACTTATTCCAATGAAGACAATATTGTGCTATTTTGGAGAAAAAATAGAGTAGGTACTACCTGTAATGAGCTATTTATTGAATTAATTAAATTATTGAATTAGAGTTGTCCCATCACGCCACTATTCATACGCCATGATTTTAAATAAATTATCAACGAAAATCTAATATCTAAATTTTTAACTGGTAGTATTAAATCCATTCATATTTGTATAATAATCAATATGATTATATATTCCATTGACCATTCCTACTATGCAATCATTACTTTAAATAGGAACGTACACAGGAAAGAGTGGGGGAGAGGGTGGGGGGTTTCGCGCCCCTTCTAGAAGTGTACATACACAGTGACATCGTGACTCATGGCATCTCTATTATCTGTTATTTGGATCTTATATCTTAAGGATTCATAGAATTACCATAATGCATTCAATAAACGACTAATATATTAATGCTTATATGAAATAGTTAACCATAATTTCATGAAGATGTTTTCCAGTAGTTTACACGTGTGCGTCAGGTACTTGTGTACACTATTCTACACGTCACAACTTATGTATACAGTTGAACTTCCAATGCAGCGGCTTAAGCGGCTACAGCCATACAGTTGTAGCCGTCGAAATGCTTTCCAATGCTACGATCGACTGTAGCCGCTCTACTACCGTCAGTTTCACTTAATTACTTAAATTATTAATTAATTAATATATTAATATTAATTAATTAATTTATATTGAAAATTAATGCAATACCAAAGATACCTCAATTAACAGCAAACTTTGTCTGTTATTAACGCTTCATTTATTTACCGTCCACAAATAAAAGGGAGCTGTAAAAATTACTATTAGACGCAGCAGCTCTAGCCGATGGCCTTAAAGGTACGTTTTGCATGCAGCGATCTTCGCCCGGAAATTATCAATAATATACTGCTAAGTTATTGTGTAAAGCTTTAACTATCGTATTTGATGTTGATATTTGACCAACATCACTGTTGGTCCTGCTTCATACCCTTTACGTGCCTTGCACAATCTCGAGATTGTCGCGCATTTTCAATGAATCTAAAAGCGCATATATTATTGTCGTGACTGTACATATGTATATCGAGTATATGTATGAGAGTCGTAAATGTACGTATACACAAACCCCCCTGTCAGGTTATTGAACAATCATGAAGTGTGCAGTACAACAAACTAGCGGATACAAAAACTACATTAAACAATTTAATCGAATTAGGTATTGCATCATACTAATAACTAGAAGAAATAGAAAAATAAAAAATGAAAGAAAAAAATCAATTTTAAGGCAGAGGTGATGTTGCATATATACACATACTATTTCACAAATAGAAAAGGAGTGGAGTAAATGATTACACTGAGAAAAATGAATTATCCATTTAACCCTGCGCTTATATTTATTTTTAGACTGATATTTATAAACGACTGTGAAAAAAAAATATTGGTGAAAAAAAAAATATTAATTTTGGTCCTCTAGTTCCTTTGAGTCTGAGGTTGACCAATGAGCTTGCTTAAATATGTAGATGTATGTGAGTTTGTACAAACAGTTCATTTGGTTGGCTTGAGTGAATGAAATATCGCCCTTGAAAAATTAACGACACCCCTTTTAACTTTCATCACCAGATTAGGACGTCATTCTTGAAATTAAGAAGACGAATGTATGGTTACATTTTAATTAAAAAATAAAATAGTTAGATTTTATTAACAATGAGATAATGATTGTAAAATTACTATATGAATATGCCTATATAAATATATTGAAATATATAAAATATTTTAGGTAATGGAATTTTAAAGACTACATTATTGATAGATATACCTACTCGTACAGCATACAGTAAAACTATTACATGCTTATAATTTATTACATTAATAGATTCGGATGATATATTGTAATGAGCTTCATAGTTAGTTAGGCATGTTGTAATTTGTATTTCTTCCATTTTTTTGATGAAAAAACTATTCGAATTAGTATTACCTAACGAATGATTGTAGGACATAAGCACCCCCCCCACACACACACACACACACCCAAGGTACCTAGTTACACTAGTTAGGTACCTAGATACACAAGTTAGGTACCCAGATACATTAGTTAGTCATCTAGATACACTAGTCGGTTACCCCCCTGGGACATAAGTCCTCCCGGTCACCCCTCTCCCCCCTTGTTTTTTAATCCTTATTTACCTAGTTAAAGAAATGAAGAGCTACTTAGATAGAAATAACTGAGAGTAACTAACTAAGCAGGTCTAACTGAGAGAAGCTACCTAGATAGAGATAACTGAGAGAAGCTACCTAGATAAAGATAACTGAGAGTAACTACCTAGCTAGAAATAACTGAGAGTAGCTACCAAGATAGAAATAACTGAGAGAAGTTACCTAGATAGAGATAACTTAGAGTAGCTACCTAGATAGAAATAACTGAGAGTAACTACCTAAGCAGGTATAACTGAGAGAAGCTACCTAGATAGAAATAACTGAGAGTAACTACATAAGCAGGTATAACTGAGAGAAGCTACCTAGATAGAAATAACTGAGAGTAACTACCTAAGCAGTTATAACTGAGAGAAGCTACCTAGATAGAGATAACTGAGAGAAGCTACCTAGATAGAGATAACTGAGAGAAGCTACCTAGATAGAGATAACTGAGAGAAGCTACCTAGATAGAGATAACTGAGAGAAGCTACCTAGATAGAGATAACTGAGAGAAGCTACCTAGATAGAGATAACTGAGAGACCATACCCTATGACCTACACCCTTGGTTACTTAGGTACACTATAGTTAGTTGCACTAGTTACTTACCTAGGTACACAATCTGCGGGACTATAGAGGTGTCGTGTCCAGGAAGGTATAACGTGCATACACTAGTTACACTAGTAACAATGCCTTTGAGATCTAAAAAAGGAATTGCATTGCTTGTCAATAGTTGGATAATAAGGTTAGATATCGATATCTAACTAACCTTCCTTAGTACCAACCATGGAACTTATTACTCTGTTGCACTATACGTACTACCTTCATTGTTTACACTAATTCTTCTGAAACATAAAAACTGTAAACTTTCATGTTCGAAAATAATATAAACTTCATTATATTCTGTTTTTAAAAATTATTTTCACTATAGCGGTAAATAACACAAATTATTATGACTTATAATTTATAAATAGTTTATTTATTTGTTACACTAAATGAACTATAGTTTAATGACCTGGCAGGGGAGTTGGGGGGCGGCACGCCCCCCGATATACATATATTTTATGTTTAATCAGTAATGAACTACAAAAGTGTCGAGAAGGATTAAATAATATAAGTAAATAAGGATTAAAAAACATGGGGTTTCGTGACCACTGACCGGGGGGGGGGAAGGGGGTTATGACCTACACCCCCTGCCAATAACCATAGTGCTACCCTCCCCAGTCCCCCTTAACCCCTCACTTTCCGAGTACTATGGGTATCCGATCCCATAAGTTTTAACTAAAAGACTGTTGTTACTAGGTACCAAGTTACTAAAGTATAGCCGTATAGGGAAAATAATCAAAAATATTCTACCTATCTATAGAGTAAGTACCAAGTTATCGAACGGTTCCAGTTTTACGAACAAGTAAAAAAGGTTATTATGAGTATAAAATAATAATTAAAATACATATTTTACGTGCTCGAAAATGTAACCGTTCGATAACTCGGAACTTACCCTAATTAGTCAGCTATCTAAATTGTACATAACTAATCAATATTCTTATATCAAAATATTTATTTAAATTTATTAATAACAAATATTTCAATCGAATAATTAAACTAGGTAGTATGAACCATATCATAGGTAAAATGGTCATCACTCATCAGTATAAAATTTACTCAATATATCACAAATCGTCATTCAAATAACAGTCACAATAATACATCTTTTTATCTAGATTTTGATTTTATATATTTCAATAATATTTTTTTACAACGACCATAGTTGTGAAAATGCATTTTCCCCAAATCAGTATATCCCTATATAGTATTATACGCTCAAACATCATCTCACCCCCTCCCTCCCCCTCTATCAGTAGTTTTTAGGTACCTATCGTAATGTTTAACAAATTAATGAGCCTAGAACTGCAAATAAAAGCTATAGTCTATGACTCTATACCATTGTCAAATGGTCTCTGTATTGCTATAACCAAATTATATTCAAATGTTGAACTAACATTTAATTATTATTGGATATGATTATTCTAGAATCTTAAATAACAAATATTTCAATCGAATAATTAAACTAGGTAGTATGATTACAGAGAGAAAAAATAATGTTTTTAACTGTATGCTTCTATTTCTTTATAAACTGTTATTTTATTTACAAATATATACTATATATTCGTGTTAACATCTAATGTAATTCATTGTAATAGTTTCTGGTCATTCAAAGCTTGAATGTTTGTAAATAGGTTTCTTCTTATACAGTCACTTGGGGTGGACTTGCGTTTTGTAAACCACTGTCTATCTGTGTATCATATTTACACATTCTACCAAACGTTTGGAATTAAACTCATTTGTTTTCTCTTTCTTTTTAATGTAAAAATATAGTCTTTGAAGGGAGTGTCTCACTAATTTAACTCCCCCCCCCCCCCCCGTAAAAACCCCGCAAAATTCAAATTTTATTAAAATCCCTATTTCTCTCTCATTATGTGACATAGAGACATATGGTTCGTTTCATTTTGTTCAAAAATTTTCACTCTACAATTATTTAATAGTCCTTTCATTAAATTCGCATTCTGATAAAAAATGATAACATAATTAAAAAAAAAATACATTTTTAAATGTGGTTACATTCTCCCATAGACTTTTTTGCACGTTGTGGAATAACATTTCAACTGACCGTAATTCCACGTGAACTAGGATGAAATAATCATAAATCAATAATTTTCTCATATTGATGACCATTTCAAGAAAAAGCAGGAGTATATAGTACTAAACTATATAGTATATAATATATATTTCAATCTGTTTTCCAAATCTATATTCTTTAATTTGCTTGCTGAATTTCAAATTCAAATATTCCTTTCTGGTATTATTTGTATTTGTAGTTAAGATACTAATTTTTCTGTCAATTAATAATTATTTGTGCAATATATTTTAATCAGATGAAATTTAATTAAATTTGAGATAAATTGATTTAAAAAATACCCCCTTCCTAGTGCACGTCCCTATTTCATTTAGGGACGTGAACTAGGAAAGAGCTATTTGTATGTATTTAGTTAAATAAATTTTATGTAAATAAATTTTATGTATAATGGGGATCATAAAATATATTGATAGGCCAATTAAAATGGTGGATTTTGGAGATTATTATAGTGGACAATGATATATTATTATGGTGGGCAATAATATAGTATTTTTGGTTGGCCATAAAAGATTATATATAATGGTTGGCAATGAAACATTTTTGGATGGGCAATGAATAGAAGATTAGGGTGGGCAATGGAAGATTATAACGGGTAATGAAAGATTATAGTGGGAAATGAAAGATTATGGTGGGCAATGAAAGATTATAGTGGGAAATGAAGGATTATGGTTGTCAATGAAATATTATGGTTGGCAATGAAATATTATGGTTTGCAATGAAAGATTATTGAGGGCAAAGAAAGATTATGGTGGGCAATGAAAGATTATGGTGGGTACTGAAAGATTATGGTGGACAATGAAAGATCATGGTGGACAATGGAAGATTATGGTGAGCAATGAAAGATCATGGTGGGCAATGAAAGATTATGGTGGGCAATGGAAGATTATGGTGAGCAATGATAGATTATAGCGGGTAATGAAAGATTATAGTGGGAAATGAAGGATTATGGTGGGCAATGAAAGATTATAGTGGGAAATGAAGGATTATGGTGGATAATGAAATATTATGGTTGGCAATGAAATATTATGGTTGGCAATGAAAGATTATTGAGGGCAAAGAAAGATTATGGTGGGCAATGAAAGATTATGGTGGGTACTGAAAGATCATGGTGGACAATGAAAGATCATGGTGGACAATGGAAGATTATGGTGTAGCAATGAAAGATCATGGTGGGCAATGAAAGATTATGGTGGGCAATGGAAGATTATGGTGAGCAATGATAGATTATAGCGGGTAATGAAAGATTATAGTGGGAAATGAAGGATTATGGTGGGCAATGAAAGATTATAGTGGGAAATCAAGGATTATGGTGGATAATGAAAGATTATGGTTGTCAATGAAATATTATGGTTGGCAATGAAAGATTATTGAGGGCAAAGAAAGATTATGGTGGGCAATGAAAGATTATGGTTGGCAATGAAAGATTATAGTGGGCAATGAATGATTATGGTGGGCAATGAAAGATTATTGTGGGCAATGAAAGACTATGGTTGGCAATGAAAGATTATAGTGGGCAATGAATGATTATGGTGGGCAATGAAAGATTATTGTGGACAATGAAAGATTATTGTGGGCAATGAAAGATTATTGTGGGCAATGAAAGATTATTGAGGGTAATGAAAGATTTTGGTGGGCAATGAAAGATTATGG
The DNA here is from genome assembly GCA_947561585.1 of Caprella mutica. Taxonomy (NCBI): domain Eukaryota; kingdom Metazoa; phylum Arthropoda; class Malacostraca; order Amphipoda; family Caprellidae; genus Caprella; species Caprella mutica. The sequence goes on from CANNZV010004507.1 coordinate 35,499, forward strand.
TGGGCAATCAAAGATTATGATAAACAATGAAATGTTAAGGAAATGAGAAATTATGATGTGCCGATCATAATCTCACATAAGTTATACAAATATTTTTCTTATATATTAAATGTTAAAAGCGTGACATTTTTCTTGCAACCAACCAACAGACAAAGACACAAAATGTGAGGTATCGGAATGATAAAATATTCAATAATTTCACTTGGATCAAGTATTATTTATCATGGATCAAATTCAATTGCATAAAGATCAAATTCAATTTCACATGGTGCAAAGTCAAATTCACTTTGATAAAATTGATATTCTCTTGGATCAAATATTATTTCATTTGGATCAACTAGACCTGTAAATGGTATAGTTGGGTTCGTTCTTTCCCGACTTTATCTTTCATCGTAAGGACAATACTGTTTAGAAGCACAGTCACCTCTCAGCCCTCCAAATATTCTCCTGTGAGATTAATATTGTAGAAGCTGACAAGGTGTCTAGATATTAATTTCAATAATAAATATTTATGAAGCATGTTATCACTAAATATTTGTAAATGTAATAATAATTGAAAGAAAAATGATAATTCTCCGTACATAAAATTTTCATTATAAACTTTATATTCATTTTGACAATAACTATTACATTTATAACCTCAATGAAAAGTTGATTTTTTAATAGTTACCTCTATCACAGTCCACCATTGAAATAGTTTTCAATAAATGAGCAATATTTTTAGAAAATGAATTTCAACCAATCAGAGGCCGCGTATCATAACTTGCGTAGAGCACTCTTCACACGGTGTAGCACATACAGTGAATAATGATCTACGCATAACATTGACGCACGTAGATCACTCTTCACTTCACTCACTTGCAACGCCTGTGATCTACGCGCGTAGATCACTTTACGTGTCACGATTTGCCGTTTTTATAGTAATCTACACGCGTAGAGCACTTTACATTTGGTGTTATTCTGCATAATTATTGAGGGATCTACGCGCGTAGAGCACTATACAACTCTTGCGTAGATCACTAATCAAAGTTACTCTTCAAATGGCCAACGTTCACTTGGGGTCAATTTTTTAGCAAAGTTTAATAGTTATAAACAACAATATCATATAGTCTCCTTGTTAATTTGTATATTATATAAAAACATGTAAATGAGTTAAGAATAGTTATAAAAATTGAAGCAAGTAAAGATAACGAACCATAGTCCGTTATCTTTATTTAGTTAAATTCTGGCCTGTTATCTTTACTTTAGCTTAATTTCGGGTCAGTTATCTTTACTAAATTGGAATTTGAATTATTGGAACAATAATTGAAATTTCAATAATATTTTTGAATCATAGATACGATCATTAAAGGATTTAAGCAGAATTTTATTCAATTATTTCATTACTTGTTCTTCATAACTTTTTAAATGGATCAATAATATTACTGCGAAGAGCTTCAGCCGATATACACATTAATAATATTCATTTATTAGTAGGGATGTGACATTGTGCATATTGCATATATGCAGTCCTCTGCATATATTTCAAGAGCATATAATATGCACGTGTGCAAATATGCTAACCGCAAAATATGCACTTCTTGGTCATTTTTTAACATGTAAATGTCTTATTTATGCCGTTTTCTTCTGGACCCCTGCATAGAAAACAATTTTAACTGTGGACCGAAGTAAATTTCATCAAGCTAATAATTCAAAATTAAAAAATTTGTAGGTGTAATATTGAAACTACAAATGTATTAATAAATAATATGACACTTGGTATTCAGTAAATTCTAGTAGTTATTGATAAATAAATGAATACCTAGATACAATTATTTTAGAGAGTTGTACCACTAAAAAAATATCAAAACTTATAGCACGTCTATATGTATATAATTTATTTAAATAATTAAACATGAAACGGTTTAAATTTACCATTTAATAACTTAGTGTCGCTGCTTATAGTTGGGATCTTCAAAGGGAACCGCTGGTCTAACAAGATGGTTTATGATTTTCGAGTCATGACTAAAGTAATGAACGGAACGTGATATATGAATGTTGGATAGTTTATAACTTTAGAAGACTATTTTTGGCTGAAAAGAAACATTTGCTACTCTTCTTTCTTGTGAAGTAGAACGAGTATTTTCCAAGTACAAAAATACATTAGCAGATAATAGAAGGAGATTCACTGTTGGAAACCTGAAATACAATATAACAATTAAGTCCAATTCCACTGTTTGAAATTGAATGTGTACATATATTTGAAATTGACTTACTATTAAAAAAGTCTAAAATTGAAACAGCTTTGTTATATTTTGTTTTCTAACTTTAAACATTTCGCAGTAAAATAAAAACTTGAGATTACACCTTCGATTTATTGCAAGTTCCATTCAAACCACCAAAGTACAATTACATTCAAAACATAGCTAGTTTTAATTAATTAATTCCGTAATTAACTGTTGGCATGTAATATGCACACTATATTGAATAATTTCTGGCATATAAAATGCATATTTCCAATTTGCATTTTGGTTCAGCATATATGCACATTGACTTTTTGCATATATATGCATATTTCCATTATGCATTTTGGTTCTGAATATATGCACATTGACTTTTTGCATATATATGCATATTTCCAATATACATTTTGATTCTGCATATATGCACATTAACTTTTTGCATATTATATGCAGAAATAGGCATATAATATGCTGCATATCGGGTAAAAATTATGCATATTTTATGCTGCATATTGTCACATCCGTAGTTAAAAGTATTATCATTTATAAAGTTAGAATGTTTAGAGTTTAAATAATTATAAAAAAGATTAATATGGGATTGGTCAGAAAACAATAGGAAAATATCATCTATATATCTACGATAAAATTTAGGTTTAAATTCAATTGGGCAATCATCTAACCATCGTTGTTCATGAAAACATAAAAAGACATTCGCAAGAGTGGGACCAAGAGGATTTCCCATACCTACACCATCAAATTGGGAAAATAACTTACCATTGAAAAGGAAGAGGACATTCTTAACAGCGAGCTCAAGTAACTGCTTGAAGAAACAGGAAGACAAACTGGGAGACACCATTGGCTCCGAATAGAGAGAAGTGGTAGCAATTTCGATGGTTTTATCCAAAGGTATATTAGTGAACAAAGATTTTATGTCGAAGCTTGCCATGCATAATGAATTTGAATTCTTAATTTTAGTGATTTCTTGAACAAAAGAGAATGAGTCCTGAACTGTAAATTGATTGGTGGTGATGGGTTTAAGTAAAGGTAGGAGAAATTTTGCAATTTTGTATCCCGAAGTTCCTATAGCCGAAAGAATAGGTCGCAGTGGTGCCCCAATTTTATGTACTTTTGGTAATCCATAAAGAACTCCTGGTTTTGACCCAGAACAGTGCAAATTATCATATTGTTCATCGTTTATTTCTTTCTTTTTCTTTAATTTAGTAGAGAGTCTATTAATTTTGTCTTCTTGTTTGATTATTTCTTTTAACCAATCTTCCTGTACAATTTTGAATTTTGATCGATCTTCTAAAATCTCATGCATCTTCTTGTTGTAGTCCGTTTTATTCAAAATTACTAAACCATTACCTTTGTCTGGTTTCAAAATTATAATGCTCTCATCCCGTCTTAAATTTTGTAACGTTTCATAGAATTTATTATGAAGAAAGTTAATAGATGGTTTGTACCCGTAGAAATATTTAAATGCAATGGATTTTAATCCACTTCTTACCATGTTTAATCCATCACCAGTACAGTCGAAAATAGGTAAGTTCTTCAATCTGTAGCTAAGCTTTTCGAAAGACAGAAACCAGTTGTAATAATTAATTTTCTTAGGTGCAAGAGCAAATTTCAATCCATGTCAGAGGCAATCAATTTCGTCAGTAGTTAAAGTCTTGTCCGAATAGTTGAAGATGAGTTTTTTGGGATCAAGTCTGTTGACTCTATGAAGCAATCCTAGGTTGAACAGTTTTTTGTAGTGGGTGTCCTCAGCCTTCTTCAGTTTCTTCTCGCAGTTGCTATTTATAAAGCTAATTAAGTGGTTGAAGTCTAGCCAAGATGTTGATTGGCGTAACAAATACATACTGTTATTTCTATTGTTCTGAAGTGTATCATTTGAAGATAGTTTTGATTCAATTTCTCTTTCCAAAGGTAGCTGTTGAAATTTTTCATATTGCTCGGTGCTACGGATGTCCTCCCTGTATAACTTAAAATTGAGAAATTTTGGAGTTAATTTATTTTCTTTACAGGTTTCCAAAAAGTTGAGATCAATCTTATTTTTCTTAAATTTCCAGTCATCTTTTTCTAAGTTCCGAAATAGTTTTAAAGTTTCGAGTCCATATCTTGATATTATAATTTGACTAATTGGTCTCCTTCTGGGAAATCTTACTAAATTTATGAAG
>CANNZV010004508.1:0-39874 GCA_947561585.1 Caprella mutica
AGCGTGTTTTCAGAATTTTGAAAATTTGCGACTATCTCGAGATTGCGCAAGTGTCAGTTGCGTGTTTTATCAATTGATTATTCTTTTCAATAGCATGCAATTTTATTGAAAATTCTTCCTTATTTTTTATTTAACTTAAAAGAGGACATTTTTACATTAAAACAAAGAGAAAACAAATGAGGTTAATTCCAAACGTTTGGTAGAATGTTTGATATCTCAGTAAAATTAAAATGCCTGTTTTGTTCACGTTTTCTTTAAGTAACTAACTAAAGCTGCTTAATTACCAATATATTACCTAGTTATTAGGTATATCGGATCAAGTTAAGATCATGTACCCCAGATGTTATTGGGGTGCATATTCTTAACAAGCTTTTTACGGGGGTGCATGATCTTAAACAAGATTAAATGAATGAATGATAGGAGTAATTAAACATTTTTTGAATATTACAATTTATTAAAAGAAAAATGATAAAACAATAGCAAATAATAATGATTTATATCTTGAAATACTTTGTGAGCCATCTTTGAAAGATATAAACGATGATATTAACTCAAATTTAAAATATCTATTGTTGTATCACAGATACAGGCACAGAGGCGCTCTTGGGTGCAAGATTTTTACTGGGGTACATGATCTTAACATGATCTGATATATCTTTTACTTTCATATTTTGATGAAATGCACCAATAATATGCTTAAATAATTTATTATCAACTCCATCACTGTTGGTCCTGCTTCATACCCTTTACCTGCCTTGCACACTCTCGAAATTGTCGCGCATTTTCAATGATATTTAAAACGCGCAGCGCATTCTCCAGATTGTGCAAATCGGCAAATGGTGCAGAACATATGCACTTTCAGCTGTGCATATCTGATGATGAGTTGAATAAACACCCTTTTTTTATTCTTCATCTTTCGGTGCTTTATCGGTTAGTTTTTCTGATGATATTATAATCCGTCTGGACGTTTATTGACGAAAAAAAAATTGTTCGAAAATTGAAAAATACGATTAACTATGACGCTGTCAACCTCGTGATAACAACTAAAATAATACAAAAAAGAGTAGAATACAAATATATTATAGACAATACACTGTTTACAGGTCATCATTCACTTTATTCTTTAATATTTGAATTGTGTTTGACCATCAACATATTTCAAATATGTGAAATTGATTTTCTCCTATCATCAGTTAATAGCACTTTAGTAGAGTACTCTCTGAACATCACACAGAACTAGAGGGGCTGTAACTCTGAAAGGTAAGATGTGAAATGACATCAGAGTTACCGGTCAACAACAGAATTTACAGATTTGATAACATTATGGCCTTCATATTTACATAGTATGGACTGGAATTTCTTGGTGTTTACAGACGACATACACTTATTGATTCGTAAATATATTTCGAATTCGGTGCATGTCTCGTAAATGTACAATTATTTATATTATATGTAATTGCACATTGATAAATGCAAATGATATTGATAAATGCAAATGATATTGATAAATGCAAATGATATTGATAAATGCAAATGATATTGATAAATGCAAATGATATTGATAAATGCAAATGATATTGATAAATGCAAATGATATTGATAAATGCAAATGATATTGATAAATGCAAATGATATTGATAAATGCAAATGATATTGATAAATGCAAATGATATTGATAAATGCAAATGATATTGATAAATGCACATTGATGAATGCAAATGCACATTGATGAATGCAAATGCACATTGATGAATGCAAATGCACATTTATAAATGAAAATGCACATTGATGAATGCAAATGCACGTTTATAAATGCAAATGCACGTTTATTAATTTGATTGAAGAGGTTCAAACTCAGCGGGTAATCCATATCACGCAAGAGGTTATTTATCATACCCAAAATAACCTCCTGCGGTAACATTGATAAATAAATATATAATTGATAAATGTGTTTATAAAATGCACATACACAATATAAAAAGTCATAAGTGTGATAAATTTTGGATGCAAATGGATATAATCAATTAATGATTATTAATGAGCTGCAGTTCTATACTAATACACATTATAATTAATAAAACAATTTTTTTTCATTACTATACATCATTGTAAGATCATTGATATGACGTACTAGACAATTTTTAACTTTGTAACATAGTTAGTTATTTGTTAATATATATTTTTACATTATGATAACATTCGTCATTAATCTGATTTCTTTTATTAATACTAAATCAATTAGATCCACTTAGTGGTTCTAGGAAAACTCAGTCTCGTTTTGTAATAATTTTATTAAAGAACAGTAGGGAAAAAGTTGAAATTATGAATACTAAAATGTGTAGTGTAAAATGTGTAAAATTAAAAGCGGGTCACAACCTAAACCGTTTTAAAAATGATGAGTAGCATTATTAATTTTAACGTGTTTTGACTTGTTTTAATATTACATTAAATATAATATATATGTTATATTAAATATAATTTATAAGTTAGATGTATCGGGGTGTGTACGTGCCGCCTCTCAAACCCTCTGCCAGGTTATTAATTAATCATTAAGTGTGCAGTCGAACAAAATAGCGGATACAATGAATTACATAAAGGCAATTTATGTTGAGAGGCCATTTATAATTCCGAGATCGAAATTTCAAGACCGAATTTTCCGAGACCAAAATTTCCGGCCACCCTACTTATATATGTAATGCTAGGTTGTAGCGTAAGTTCTATCGAGTAGCGATACATATTCATTCTTAATTCTAATTATATTTATCAGTATATACTATCCAGTACTCAATACTATCCAGTGCACAATACTATCCAGTACTCAATACTATCGAGTAAGTACTCAATACTATCGAGTACTCAATACTATCCAGTACACAATACTATCCAGTACTCAATACTATCGAGTAAGTACTCAATACTATCGAGTAAGCACTCAATACTATCGAGTACTCAATATTATCCAGTACACAATACTATCGAGTAAGTATTCAATACTATCGAGTAAGTATTCAATACTATCGAGTACACAATACTATCCAGTATTCAATACTATCCAGTACACAATACTATCCAGTACTCAATACTATCGAGTAGGTACTCAATACTATCGAGTAGGTACTCAATACTATCGAGTAGGTACTCAATACTATCGAGTAGAAACTCAATACTATCGAGTAGTAACTCAATACTATCGAGTAGGTTCTCAATACTATCGAGTAGGTATTCAATACTATCGAGTAGGTACTCAATACTATCGAGTAGGTACTCAATACTATCGAGTAGGTACTCAATACTATCGAGTAGAAACTCAATACTATCGAGTAGAAACTCAATACTATCGAGTAGGTACTCAATACTATCGAGTAGGTACTCAATACTATCGAGTAGGTACTCAATACTATCGAGTAGGTACTCAATACTATCGAGTAGGTACTCAATACTATCGAGTAGGTACTCAATACTATCGAGTAGGTACTCAATACTATCGAGTAGGTACTCAATACTATCGAGTAGGTACTCAATACTATCGAGTAGGTACTCAATATTATCGAGTAGGTACTCAATACTATCGAGTAGGTACTCAATACTATCGAGTAGGTACTCAATACTATCGAGTAGGTACTCAATACTATCGAGTAGGTACTCAATACTATCCAGATAATACACCGGTAATGTAGGAGCTATATTTTTTAGCAAGTAATTCATTTTTCTTCAAACAGCAATAAACAATTTTTCCATCAATATTTGTAAGTTCCAACACAGATCGTACCGATAAATATTGAAAAATATTCTTAATTAATGAAATCAGCCAAACTAATTACATAAAATATTATAATCTAAATGTGTTTACCTAATGAATAAACTCAATTTATTGTGATTCAGAATATAAATAAGTGAGCTTCAATCAATTTAAATATCTACAACCATATTCTTTAAATAATTACTGTCTATATGAAGCTCTGAAGTTGAAAATCGCCATCTTACTTACGTAGTTACCATGTTTTTAAATTTAAGTTCCGTACCTACCAACTGAAATAGGAGCGACTTACAAAGATTGTCACTCTGTTCGCCGCAAATAGCATTGAAAACCGAGGAATTGGGTGACAAACCTTCAGTTTTTCTATGATTGCAAGCAAAATTCTCAGTTGTTAAAGATCTAATTGTATTGAAACTAATATAAAAAAACGCGAAAAATATTTTTCTATCGATTGATCTATCAATCGTTCTCTCAAAGTATTTCTTTAAGAAGATATTGGCTTGTAACGTAAAGTATTCCTCTGCCTATTTTAGAACTTGTGAGAGCTTTGTCACCGATAGGTATTTTCTTTTCGCTTAAAATAATGTAACTGTTCGGAGCGCGGTGACAATTGAGATTAAAAATATACTTTGCAAGTACATAATTGTGCGACGGGTTTATAATTAGAGCTATTTTTACTTCTAACATGCAGTTTGTTTAATTGACTTCAAGTTAATGAAAGATTTTAAGTGAAAATATTTGTATTAATAAGGTAAAATAGCTTGCAAAATATTTATAATTGCTATTTGATTAACTTCTTGAGTTGTGGCTTGTGGGTGAGAGCGTGAGTGTGTTTCTTCTCTCAGACTCTCAGTGCTTATTCTAGTGTGAAAGAGGAAGGTGGCATGCCTTTGATCTCTTGGTTCAACTTTTGACCAATAGTTTTGGTACATCAGTTTTGGCCATATATATTTTTTAATTTAAGTAATTTGATTATTGCTATAGATAGGTGAATTGACAGAGTTTCAGAAGTTAATAATTTTAGGTACACTTTCTAACTAGGTATCTATAATTTAGATTAGATACAACCATAAGACTATCTAGTTTATGTTTCGGTTTCAGTATTATTTTATAATTGTCTCACAAATCGTAGTAGCCTATCAGATTTTATTACGATTTTTATATGAGGATTGTCTAGTTAGAACGTACCTAGTTAGTTTAACTGCCTCTATTTTTAAAGAAAACTCTACGGGCATCCTCTATTTTTAAAGAAAACTCTACGGGCATTTAACTTTTTTCAAATCTATGGATAACTCTTGCATGATTTCATATCGCTCCCAGATCCCAGTGTCACTGGTGACAAAAGGGGCATAGTTATATATCACTCTACTCTAGGAAATCCTCTATTTTGGTTTCTGTTCTCAATAAAAATATAAAATACATGTAAATCATAGTAAATGTAGGAGGAAATTAAGGATTGTTCTTACAGAAAATGTTAAAAATGTTCTATGTTTTGCAGACTGGCAGGGGCGCAGCTAAATTAAAGGTTACATAACCTAGTAGAATTTAATTCAAGATTTCATGCAATCCTAAGTCAACAGAGTCTCAGTCTCTGAGCAGAGTCAGTGATTCTCAGAGATATCAGATATAAAATTGGATTTGTCTCAGACTCTTTGAAAAATGTTCCATATTTTGCAGTCTGGCAGTTCAGAATGTTTTACAGACTCTCTAGAGAGGGTTGCAATTTACCTGCGTGGCCCTACCAGAACCAGAAGACAAATGTCTGGTCCAAACTCCAAAACTGAAAACTCCAGTCTCCGACTCTCCAGAAGCAATCCTTATTATATTATAGCTAGGTAGGTAATTTGATATCTTAATATACTTTAATGCAGTATTTTTCATTCAAAGTAATCTCATTTATTGAATTAGCCTGAAACCAACAATAACATAGGTGTGAATCTTAATATCTATCCTTCCTTCCAGGCTTCCTAAAGACCTAAACTTCTAAAGTGAAGTGACTCAAGAGTCAAGACATAATGACTTGTGTTATAGTTATGTTAGTAATGTGATTGTGAATTTATTGGGGATAGAGAACTACCTACGCATAAAAAATGATAAATTAAAAAATTATGAATAATTATTAGAAATGAACTCTTTCTAATTTATATTTTTTTAATATCTATATAGGAGAAATATTTTCAAAAACATATGAGTTACGACACAACAGGCGGTAAGTGATATTTTGATTCAGGATATGAAGCGAATACTTTTTCTCAGCAGAAATTATAATGCCACGTGCTTTTTAGAGGAAGAGTTTCTGATTTAGAATAATTTATATTATATGCCTTATTAAACTTGTTTCCACTAAATATAGCAACGTATGAACTTATTTGTTCGTTATTATGTGTACCTATTTGGTACCTACTCGTAAAATATTGTACAATCATGCTTTCAATATTAGGTAATAAAAGAATAAAAATTAACTAATTAATTATAATAATCTACCTAGCCAGTTAATTTGAACAAACTATGATTTGGTGAAGTTTAAAACAAACTGATTGGTATTATATTTTTTCATAGGGTCAAAGCTGGGGTACGTTACAAATTATCGGCCAGTTACACAAAAAATAACAATAATAGAAAATATATATGGTTTATTTGACATGCCAATGAAATTTTTTTCTCTTATGTTAACAATGATACCATTTCAAAAAATTCTTATGAGATTGAGATCGAAAATATGGAATTGCCCGTTTATTCGTATTTTAGCCTAGTTTAGTTATTTATTAAATTATTTCAGCACATGTTCAGTCAGTTTTATTTTGACACTGGTAGAGTGAGGTGGTGCCCTTTAATTTGTCTCCTGGAACGTGAATCAAATTGCAATTAGTAGAAGTGAAGTTATCCGTTAAATATTCCAATATCACCAATGTTATTCATGTATTATATGAATTTTTTTCAGATTGATAATTTATTTCATGTACTAGCTACCTAGGTTCCTATATTTTATTTGAATTCCAAATGAGTCATGATGTTTGGAGTCCGTGTAATTTTAAATGCATTTGACCGTTAGCAATTATAGGTAGGTAGTACCTAACTAGTTAGTTATTTTTTCTTCTTTACATATTTTATTACTGTAGATGAATTTATAGACCAATTTATTAAAAAAAATATTTCGCTATTATTTAATCATAGTACCTAATACTAATAGCAATTAATTAGATCGAAGGTAGGCTATATTATAAATTATAATTATTAAATATAATTTATTTAGTCGATAGCTACTTAGCTAGAACTAAATTTAGGTTTATTTTAATCATTATATCTCTGAATTCAAGAAAAAATTATATGGCTAGGTACCTAATAAAAGTTAGATAACGTTGAATTATGTTTAAATATAAAGAAATGAAATTGTTACCTCCGATCGAAACAGTCTGTGGTAAATGGAAGAGACGACCGGCCCCGAACTGTTTTAATTTGGATTAGGATGTCATCATGTATTTTTTTTATTTGTACCATTTTTTAACGCTACTTGCAGTTTCAGAGGATAGCGCTAGGGTTATGCTCTTTAACTATGAGGTGTTAGCCTGTTCGGTAGACTCGTAGGCTTCATTTACTATCATCTCTTCATTTTTCTCTTCCATCCGTGAGTGCAGTCACTGGTGCTTGTGTCTCTTTTCGTCACATTCCTTGGTAAGTAACTGCATTCACAGAGTAGCTTTTCTTCATCCACGAGCTTGTCACAGACTGTTAGAATCTATAGACTAGGTATAAGGTGAAACCGGTCGTTAACTCTAAAATAACCCTACCTAGTCATAATTTTGAATTTATAAAATGATATCTAACGCCTCAAACTTTGCTATTCAAATTACCTTAATTAACCAATTTCTTTTGGAACGATTCATCAAGGTATAAGTATAACTAATTACAATTAATTAGTATACTCTGATACAGTGATACCTAATGTCAATATACAGTATACTTATCATACAATGTAGGTAGCTAGTTATGTAGGAATACGTATACCTACATATGTTATTAGGAAATATTGAACTAATATCGGAGATCGTTGTGAGAATATCGATTATCAATGTACGTAGGTGAATATTATAAATATTTTCATGTGTTGTTAAATGAGAGTTTAAAAACGGGCTGCGCAATCTTAAGATTGTGCAAATTCGGTAATTGCTCAGAACATATAAAGGGTGATGCAGGTAAATTACGGCCCTTTAATTTTTCATTAAAATGGTGCATAGCTATCAAAAGAAGTGCAGTGCATGCTATAGTTTACTAATTTAAGTTTTTAAGTGTGTTTTGAAGCTATGATGTTTCTTTTGTCAGGCCGCAGTTAGTTAGTGTGCCGCAATTTACCTGCTTTACCCCACATGGTGTTTCATTTCAGATCCGATAAAATTTGATATCTTGCTTAAAAACCCATAATCAACACTTTTTCAGGAATAACAAAATGTTCATAAATGCTTCGTTATTGACATGCATAGTAATTTCATATAAATCAAACACGGTTTCACGAAAACCTAGATTATTAAAACTGCTTAGTGTTTCAAATTTTATCGGATCTGAAATGATACGCCATGTATATTATTTGCAATCAATTAGTTAATGTTGTTTCAACATAAATATTCTAGCTTATAATGTTTTTAACATTGCTTTCTTTTAGCTAAATATATCTATTAATTAAGACCCCTTTTTATTAGATTAAACATTATTAATAAAATATGTACAAACCACCAATAAAATCTAAATTAGGGTAAGTTCCAATTTAACGTATTCTTCCACATTTTCGGACACGTAAGAACAAATATACGATAATTATTAAAATAATAAGTTGAATAATTATTGTTATATAGGTATAATTTTACCAATTAATGGAAACATTTATACCTGTTCGAAGCACTTTATGCTTATCATTCTTAATTCATAGGGTATGTCCTGAGTTATCGGGCAGTTCCACATTATCGTTCATAAAAAGCTAAGTAATAACTAACATAACTAGTTAAATCATTATTATATACTTTTTTCTCGTATGATCGAGAAGCGGAAATGTCCGATAACTCTGAACTTACCCTAGTTGTTATATTTCTCAGTACGTAGCTGTTAAAACAACATAAAGTCACTCACACTATTTGTTATCATTGACCATTTCGTTATCAGTTGTTATCTACTCGGTCACTTTGTAGTTAATGACATCCGCTGTGTTCTGTATGACACGTATGTCATAAATATGACACAGTTTGATATTATGACTCATTGTGTCATAATTACATATATTATGATAAAAAAACATAACCTGAAAAATGATTTAATATTATTTTGAAATTAATATTAAAGAACATATTAAAAACAATCAAATTGATTTAACATTATTTTGATGATTAATATTTTCACGCAATTTTACCAAATGTTGCAGATTAAAAAATAGTCTATTACACGGTTGATTGACGGTTGGCCTGCTGTTTATCTGCTCCGATTAAATGAGTTGAGTGGTTTCATTTTTTTGTGATAACGACATTAAAAGTAATATTATAATTAAAAAATAATGAACCATTATAATTCATTCATTTGAATGTTCATTAAAAAAAACTCTATACAATTTCCTGACTTTTTCTCTCCGTTAATTGTATAGGATATTAATATTTTATATGGTTTTCACTTCCGTGACTTAGTTCTAACCACTCTATAGTGTGTGTGTGTTTAGTTGTGTCCTTCGCGGTTTGTCTGTCAAACTTGAAGGTAAAACCATTGAAACACCAATAAATAATGTATTAGAATACTATCTACCTAGAAATAAGTTAATGTACCAACCTAAAGCAATGTTTTAATGAAGAATACATCATCTACTCTGTTTATATCTGAGAATTAATACCGGTATCCTTACCTCTTCTTTCTATGGTATTATTTGTATATTATTTGGGTTTGCAAACATGTACTAGCTAATACATATAACACTAATCTTTTAATATCCTGTTCAAGATGATATATATAATATCTCTTTCTTGGTTGTAGGGTAAGTTGCGAGTTATTGGACGGTTTTACATAAGAAACAGTGATTTAATTTATATTGATAACTAGTTATTTGTGGAACTGTCCGATAACTGGGAATTTTCCTCTTTTTTTTCTAGTGTGAATTTCTGAGAAATTTAGTTTGTTATTCCCTATGAAAGTCTAATGTTACACTTCAATATTAACTTATTTAAAGTTAAGTTAATTTTAGTATTTTGGAAGTAGAGTCTAATCTTAAAATGCTTCGAATAATGTAAATAATATTTAGATATGATGATAGTCACTCCCAGAGATAAAGGGTCAACAGTACATATTGTTATTGCAGCTATAACTCTAGTGAATATATTGTCTAACTATTTCCTATAGTTTACAATGAGTTATATTTACAGTTGTGACTCTTAAATGATAACCAATGCAAAGAGACAGCGCCATCACACGGACAGGCATTGCATCAATTGACTGGATTTCTTTACAATTTATCCCAAAGATTGTCATTATTTCAATTGAAGTTCTATAGGTTTATTATATATCATTATGTCAGTTTCTCATCATTTTCCTCATTACTAATTATCTTATAGTGATAGATTGTGTGAATTAAAGGGATGGTTAAAATAACTACAGAGGGTTACTTTGAATGGTAAATTAGCTACCCCTAGATGGTAATTCATTTTAAATTACAACCCACATTGTACTCGTATCCCATCAATTAAATTCTAGCTAAGTGTTGTATTGCTCACTAAGGCATTGGTACTTCTACTCAATTGTTTTGTTAATTAGAAACTGTATTTTGTTGTTTATAAATGGTGTAAGTTTCCGAGGCTTATAATTGTATAGCGCTGAGGATAAACTTACGATCATTGAATTGATGATAAAACAATGTTTTTTATAGAAACAATGAACCAGTGAATCTTTTATTAAAGAAATTATTCCAATATATCTTAAAGTCCGTGCCGTGGTTATATATTATTTATATTGTTTAACGAAAATAGTGATTTAACGAAAATAGCATTAAATACACTAATATCAACAGAATATAAATCATGCACATACAGGGTGGGTGTCCCTTGTACTAAATATTGAACCCACTCTTCAAAGGTGAATAAAATGCTAATTTATTAACTGATTTTGATGTTATTTTTTTATGTTAATGCAGAAAACAAATTTTGATATTTAATTTGCAGTATTGTAATCTCTTAAGCTTATTTAACTTTTAAATAGGGTTTACTTTTTGTGAAGCATTTTGTATAAGTTCCGAGTTACAGTTAAACTTCATTTAACTTCAATTAATTTAACTTCATTTTAATTATTATTCTTGTTACCTGGATGGTTGACAATAGACTAAAATTATTACTAAAAGAACTAGTTAACTATTATTTTTTTTTTTATCGAAAAACTGGAACCTTCTTTCCTAGAAGTTCTTTGACTTCTTCGAAGGACACACATTGGTACCTAGGCTAATTGAAGGACTTAACCTTCATATTTACCTTCATTACCTTCAGCAAGTTACTTTAGCTACTTTATTAGTGATGTATATGGGTAAATATAACTAATTACAGGAGGGTTAGGGTAGAGATGTGATGATTAGTAAAGTAAATAAGGAGTGTGAAGAGATGAATTAATGTGCATTATTTTGTACTTATCGCATAATTATTTGTGATTAGCATTTAATGCATGTCCGATGACGTCACGACTGGGTGTGTTTGTTTACACATTAGTGTGTTATAAGTACACACATTGACCTTCAATGTGCATCACTAGTTCAGTGTGTAGTTATACGTTCTAGCGTGAGGTAGTGTGTTAGCGGTGCATACTAGCGGTGTTCGTTAGACTAGCGCACGCTGAGTCCAGACTAACAACTAGCGTTGTGTTGAATTGGAATTTAGACCAAAAGCTGTTATACTGACAGTACCGTTTTTATATAATTGCAAATGAGGTAGAAATAACGCACATGTGGATAATAACACACAACTCTTTTTCTGTGTACTTAACTGTTAATGTTAACTGTATTTTAATATATTCTACTAGGCATGATACTCATATAATAGACCATTACTTTATTTATTAATAGTTAGGATATTTAATGTTTTTGTGAAACTAATTTCTAAAAAGAAATTTCCATTGAATCATTAAATTTATTTACACACTTCTGTTAAATAAACCACCTTTAAATAACATAAAACTCCGATATGATAATTATATTCCTTTTTCTTCATAACATGTATTATATTGACTGTATGCATCTATGAGCATTGTTACTGACGGTGGTAGGTGACTCTGTTCATGGAGCCACTTCCTTTCTGACCGCTTCTTCCAGTCCCTTGTATTTCATTTCCTTTTGCCGTCAGTGATATGACCTTTGATTCCGAAGCAGATGTTAACCCCCACTAAATTAATAGACAGTAGCTGTCTTTTTCTTTCATAATGAAATTTCTTTTATTTCAATCTATCTATTAGCAAAAATTTTGTAGATTTTTTGTATAACTATTACAACCACACCCTTGTGCTTAGTGCTACTGTGAAAAAGTTATGGTGGGGCCATAGAAGATTAAGAGAGGCTCCATAACTTTCAATATCAACATAGGCCGAAGAAACACCTGCCACTTTACTGCCCTAGTTAAGTTCGAAGTTGCCCCCAGGGGCTCTATCCTGAAGCTGTCTGTGGTGAATGGAAGAGAAGGGGGGTGGCGTCCCTTGGGCCCCGAACTGTTGTAATTTGGATTATGGATTGTCTTTTTTCATTTTTAGCATGTTTATCATTTTTTTAACGCTACTTGCAGTTTTAGAGGATAGCGCTAGGGTTATGCTCTTCAACTACGAGGTCTTAGATTTTGTGTTAGGTAGGCTCGTAGGCTTCATTTACTATCACCTCTTCATTTTCCTCTTCCATCCGTGAGTGCAGCCACCGGTGCTTGTGTCCCGTTTCGTCACATTCCTTGGTAAGTGACTGTATTCACGGAGTAGCTTTTCTGCATCCATGAGCATTGTCACCGACGGTGGTAAGTGACTTTGTTCATGGAGCCACTTTCCTATCTGACTGCTTCTTCCAGTCCCTTGTATTTAATTTCCTTTTGACGTCAGCGATATGGCCTTTGGTTCCGAAGCAGACGTTAAACCCCCTAATAAATAAGTTCGAAGTTGTTAGAATGTTACACATTTCCGATCATTCAAGAAAAAGTATATAATAGTTATTTTTCATTTACCTGCAGGTATCATGGATACCAATTAAAAATTGTAAATAATGAGTTACATAATATTTTTTCCTCCATGATCGGAAATGTAGAGCAGTGCTATAACTTTGAACTTACCCTGATTCAGTGCGTAGGAAAGCTCTTGCAATGCCCTCTGATTGTTGTTGTCACAATATCTTCAGGTTATTTTTTCGTACATTATGTGTATAGTCATTACTATGTATGTAGAGTGAGGGACACATGCACAGGTTATTGTACCCGTAACGGTTATACCTTGCAATGACTTGCTAAAATAGTCTGGGGTATGCAGGACAACGCATTACATTCAAACAAATCAATGCAGTGATTTTTATTTTTTAATTTTATGGTGAATAATGATATTTTGTAAAGCTTTATTAATTTAACTATCTTTTAGTATATTTTACTGATATCAATCATCATTTATTAACGTGATGTAGAATAACTATTTTATACTATTTTTGTATAGCTGAGAGAAATACCTTATCATTATACTGCACCTTATCATTATACTGTACATCATCATTATACTGCACCTTATCATTATACTGCACCTTATCATTATACTGCACCTTATCATTATACTTTACCTTATCATTATACTGTACCTTATCATTATACTGTACCTTATCATTATACTGCACCTTATCATTATACTGCACCTTATCATTATACTGCACCTTATCATTATACTGCACCTTATCATTATACTGTACCTTATCATTATACTGTACCTTATCATTATACTGTACCTTATCATTATACTGCACCTTATCATTATACTGCACCTTATCATTATACTGTACATCATCATTATACTGCACCTTATCATTATACTGCACCTTATCATTATACTGCACCTTATCATTATACTGCACCTTATCATTATACTGTACCTTATCATTATACTGCACCTTATCATTATACTGCACCTTATCATTATACTGCACCTTATCATTATACTGTACCTTATCATTATACTGTACCTTATCATTATACTGTACCTTATCATTATACTGTACCTTATCATTATACTGCACCTTATCATTATACTGCACCTTATCATTATACTGCACCTTATCATTATACTGCACCTTATCATTATACTGCACCTTATCATTATACTGCACCTTATCATTATACTGCACCTTATCATTATACTGTACCTTATCATTATACTGTACCTTATCATTATACTGTACCTTATCATTATACTGTACCTTATCATTATACTGTACCTTATCATTATTGTATAATATTTAGTGGTGACTTCTGGATATGTCATTATTTATCAGGTCTTGTAGTTAAGGGTGACTACCAAATTCAGTAGAAAGTTAATTGGGCTGTAAAGTGAACTGAAATTATTTTGTAAATAGACATAGGGAAACCACATAGTCTACGCAGATGTGATCTAGTTCACTTGTTAGGAGGGTTCTCAAGAGTTAGAAATACCAACTCAGTAGTATTTAATGGCGTTTGAAATAGGTTTTGGTTTTAAGTTTCCGGGCTACGAAATAGTATTTTGGTTCCTGTGGTTCGGCGATTGATTGAAACCGTCAAGGGTAATGGGTTCGCATACATATTTGAGAGTATAGTTTCAAGATGTTAAGTTGGTATAAGGACCGCCTTTTGGGCGAAATACAGAAAGTCCATTGGTCAGTTGGTGGGGTTAAGATTATTACTCTCCTTTGAGTTGACCAATTGAGAGTTAGAACTATATCTTGTGGGCTGGATTTGGAACTTAGAGGGTCGTAGGAGATTAAGAGAAAGATAGTTCAGAGAGGGATTCAGCAGAGATCGGACTTGATAGTTCCGATAGGCAAGCTTAGGCCTGTAGCCAGTCGTCATAGAGTTGGGAGATATTTAACAAGTGTTTGAATAGTCTCTGGTTTTAAGAAGAAGATTTCCAAAGTGCTGAGACTGGAAGCTGTACCCCTTGCGAGCAACCCAAACCCCTCAAATGTGTCGTGTAAAGTATATTGAGTTAAGCCTTCCCTACTTATTATTATTGTAATCGTATTCAGGTTATTGATTTTAATTGTAGTATTTCATATTTAAGCTCTTTAGAAATAACTATCTTCTACAATGTTTATTCATTTGTTCATGAAGGTTATTACCATTATCCATTTGTATTTTTATGTGCTTACTTAGTTCATTATAATATTAAGTTTATTATGCGTTTCCTTATCCTTGTAATTCAGAAATTAATTGCAACTTATTGAATTATAATCTTATTTTCGAATAAGACGAACTCATGTTGTTTAAATGGCCGTTCGGCAGTAATTAATAACCACGCTACCAAAATAAGTGGAAGAATTTGATTGTTGAAAATTGTTAGAGCAATTAGGTGAAACGAAAAGTATTTGAAATGAAGTAATAATTAGATGATTGATTGAGCCAACATAAAGTATGTACCCCCGAATATACATTATACTGTACCTTATCATTATACTGCACCTTATCATTATACTGCACCTTATCATTATACTGCACCTTATCATTATACTGTACATCATCATTATACTGTACATCATCATTATACTGTACATCATCATTATACTGTACATCATCATTATACTGTACATCATCATTATACTGTACATCATCATTATACTGTACCTTATCATTATACTGTACCTTATCATTATACTGTACCTTATCATTATACTGTACCTTATCATTATACTGTACCTTATCATTATACTGTACCTTATCATTATACTGTACCTTATCATTATACTGTACCTTATCATTATACTGTACCTTATCATTATACTGTACCTTATCATTATACTGTACCTTATCATTATACTGCACCTTATCATTATACTGCACCTTATCATTATACTGCACCTTATCATTATACTGCACCTTATCATTATACTGCACCTTATCATTATACTGCACCTTATCATTATACTGCACCTTATCATTATACTGCACCTTATCATTATACTGCACCTTATCATTATACTGTACCTTATCATTATACTGTACCTTATCATTATACTGTACCTTATCATTATACTGTACCTTATCATTATACTGTACCTTATCATTATACTGTACCTTATCATTATACTGTACCTTATCATTATACTGTACCTTATCATTATACTGTACCTTATCATTATACTGCACCTTATCATTATACTGCACCTTATCATTATACTGCACCTTATCATTATACTGCACCTTATCATTATACTGCACCTTATCATTATACTGCACCTTATCATTATACTGCACCTTATCATTATACTGCACCTTATCATTATACTGCACCTTATCATTATACTGCACCTTATCATTATACTGCACCTTATCATTATACTGCACCTTATCATTATACTGCACCTTATCATTATACTGCACCTTATCATTATACTGCACCTTATCATTATAGTGTACCTTATCATTATAGTGTACCTTATCATTATACTGTACCTTATCATTATACTGTACCTTATCATTATACTGTACCTTATCATTATACTGTACCTTATCATTATACTGTACCTTATCATTATACTGTACCTTATCATTATACTGCACCTTATCATTATACTGCACCTTATCATTATACTCTGCGTTTTCTATCTCTTTTTCATTATTTCTGATGACTTTTCATTTCTTATCGATGACAAACATTGATTATTTTCTTGAAAAATGTCATTATTTATGATTATTTTTTAATTGCGTCCCCGCAGTGACGCAGACGTCAGATTTCACTGAGGAAAGTGATGTGGTAACATTAGCTGGCATTGCTCATATGTGTGAGCTGGCATTGCTCATATGTGAGAGCTGGCATTGCTCATATGTGAGAGCTGGCATTGCTCATATGTGAGAGCTGGCATTGCTCATATGTGAGAGCTGGCATTGCTCATATGTGAGAGCTGGCATTGCTCATATGTGAGAGCTGGCATTGCTCATATGTGTGAGCTGGCATTGCTCATATGTGTGAGCTGGCATTGCTCATATGTGAGAGCTGGCATTGCTCATATGTGTGAGCTGGCATTGCTCATATGTGAGAGCTGGCATTGCTCATATGTGAGAGCTGGCATTGCTCATGTGTGTGGGCTGGCATTGCTCATGTGTGTGAGCTGGCATTGCTCATGTGTGTGAGCTGGCATTGCTCATGTATGAGAGCTGGCATTGCTCATGCGTGAGAGCTGGCATTGCTCATGTGTGAGAGCTGGCATTGCTCATGTGTGAGAGCTGGCATTGCTCATGTGTGAGAGCTGGCATTGCTCATGTGTGAGAGCTGGCATTGCTCATGTGTGAGAGCTGGCATTGCTCATGTGTGAGAGCTGGCATTGCTCATGTGTGAGAGCTGGCATTGCTCATGTGTGAGAGCTGGCATTGCTCATGTGTGAGAGCTGGCATTGCTCATGTGTGAGAGCTGGCATTGCTCATGTGTGAGAGCTGGCATTGCTCATGTGTGAGAGCTGGCATTGCTCATGTGTGAGAGCTGGCATTGCTCATGTGTGAGAGCTGGCATTGCTC
Organism: Caprella mutica; assembly: GCA_947561585.1. Taxonomy (NCBI): domain Eukaryota; kingdom Metazoa; phylum Arthropoda; class Malacostraca; order Amphipoda; family Caprellidae; genus Caprella; species Caprella mutica. The sequence goes on from CANNZV010004508.1 coordinate 17,470, forward strand.
ATGTGTGAGAGCTGGCATTGCTCATGTGTGAGAGCTGGCATTGCTCATGTGTGAGAGCTGGCATTGCTCATGTGTGAGAGCTGGCATTGCTCATGTGTGAGAGCTGGCATTGCTCATGTGTGAGAGCTGGCATTGCTCATGTGTGAGAGCTGGCATTGCTCATGTGTGAGAGCTGGCATTGCTCATGTGTGAGAGCTGGCATTGCTCATGTGTGAGAGCTGGCATTGCTCATGTGTGAGAGCTGGCATTGCTCATGTGTGAGAGCTGGCATTGCTCATGTGTGAGAGCTGGCATTGCTCATGTGTGAGAGCTGGCATTGCTCATGTGTGAGAGCTGGCATTGCTCATATGTGAGAGCTGGCATTGCTCATATGTGTCTTATTGATGAATAAAACCTTCTACTAAAACTGTTCTTTAAAATAATATATTATTTGTGGATATATTGTGTGTGTGTATATTTGCAGTAGCTATGTGCAATATATGCCCATGTCCCTCGTAGATTAAGGAGATATTAATCCTCATTATTGTCTCATGATTGGAAATGTGGAACCGTCCGATAACTCGTAACTTACCCTTTGTGTATATCACACTACTAGTAAATATTTCTCTGCTTATTAGCTATAATGTATTGAAGTGATGCTCTTAAATGTTCGGTAAGTGATGAATATGATAATTGAAAAAGTGTATATATACAGTTAATATATATTTTTATTTATATTTTATTTCCTCCTTGTATATCTGATCCAATTACCTAGACTAGGCCTACCCCCTCCTGTACTTATCAGCTTCCCCTTTACCCCCCCCCCTCCCCTCCCAGTCTTCATGTCTGGAGCCAATGAGTAACTTTATCGAGTCATGTACCATCTGAAGCACTGTGTCTACTTTGCTTCTTTGCATTCACTGGAGACAAAGATGTACAAAAGATAAGACAGCTTATTATTACATGCAAGTTAGGGTGTTAAATAAAAACGAAAAAATTATACTTTTAACTAGAAAAGACTGAAATATGTTTTACTTGGATGAAACTATTTTACTATCGCGTATAATTTTATGGTATCCCTGACATATTTGTTTGGTATCCCTCGCATTGTTATCTAGTATCCCTAAGTTCTATCTGGTATCTCTGATCCCTCCCATCTTTATCTGGTATTTTTTATTTTATTTTATTTACACAAAATATTCCCTTACAATGTTAGCTGCTATTCGGGATGTATAGCAGCCAAAAATAAGAATACAAATCAATGAAAGGAACACTCAGGCCCGGAAAAGCAGTTGCTTCTAGGGCCTCACGTTTTTAACTGGTACCTATTCCTTTCATGTCCATTCAGTTTCCCTTTCATTTCTTATTGCGTATCCAATATCCCTTTTGTTTCTGTCCATTATCCCATTCCATCTTTCTCCAGATGTGCTGGTATCCCTCTCCCTCTCTCTCCACAGATGTGCTGGTATCCCTCTCTCTCCCTCTCCACAGATGTGCTGGTATCCCTCTCCCTCTCTCTCCACAGATGTGCTGGTATCCCTCTCTCTCTCTCCACAGATGTGCTGGTATCCCTCTCTCTCCACAGATGTGCTGGTATCTCTCTCTCTCTCCACAGATGTGCTGGTATCCCTCTCTCTCTTCACAGATGTGCTGGTATCCCTCTCTCTCTTCACAGATGTGCTGGTATCCCTCTCTCTCTTCACAGATGTGCTGGTATCCCTCTCTCTCTCCACAGATGTGCTGGTATCCCTCCATCTCTCCACTTTCTCCTTCCTGTCCGTGCCTGTCGAATTAGAATGCCGTGGCGCTTTCTCTCCATCTGAGCAATCATTTTTAATTCATCTCTCAATCCCTTTCTTGCTTCCATTCAATGCACTCCATTCAATTTCTATTTATCAGCTACAGCAATAATCACTCTAATTGTGAATAGTGAATTCACACTGTCATCATAATGGTGTGTTATTATCTATTTATTATTTATACAATCGTGTATTGTGCTGGTGGTTAGGGGCTCTACTCCTAATGAGGTAATTCAATTATTCATCTTATATATAGTTTGATTTCTTTATAATCTATTTTTTTTTATGCAGGAAGCAGCAGAATTTTTTTACTAACTGGTGCATGTAATTTCGTAATAACTCTTACAATAAGATATTTTCTCTTGCCTTTACTAATTACGTAAATAAGTTTACAACATTCAACTTCTAGTGATACCATTTAGTCACTTGATTGAGCTCTAAAAAGAAAATATTTAAATAGTTCATGTCACTCTTTTCAATTGCTACTGCACTACTTATATTAAAGTGTATGTATATTCCTTTTCGACGAGATGTACCGACTGTGTGCGATAGCTAAGTTAACTATTAATTACGTTAACCCTGTTGAGGATTAGGTTACAGTAGTTACCTTTGTAACCAGGTCCTTATTTCAATATTTAAACTTTTTTCTACTTTAGCGTATTTTTCATTATTTAATTTATTTTTCTGTATCTCACTCCCTAACTTTCTCCCATTATAACAATGTGGCTATTGTAACACACCAATTCAGTCGCTAGTTACTAAATTAACGAGTCTTTAGTAGAAGTGAAAGGCATCAACAAAGCACTGACAGAACTTGTTATATTGATTGTATTTGGTCTGATCACGGAGTAGCTTTCCTGCAGTCATGAGTCCGGTCAGTAAATGGTGGTTGGTGACTTTGTTCACGGAGCCATTTTTCTGTCTGACTGCTTCTTTGAAATCTTTTGTATCTGATAAATCGCTCGCTACATGACTACTATATTAGGTAATTGGCGAAAATAGTAATAATTCTCGATCTGATTTATGAAATTAATGAGCGATATTTGAGTTATGACGTTATTGATATTAATGAGCGATATTTGAGTTATGACGTTATTGAAATTAATGAGCGATATTAGAGTTATGACGTTATTGAAATTAATGAGTGATATTTAAGTTATGACGTTATTGATATTAATGAGCGATATTTGAGTTATGACGTTATTGATATTAATGAGCGATATTTGAGTTATGACGTTATTGAAATTAATGAGCGATATTTGAGTTATGACGTTATTGATATTAATGAGCGATATTTGAGTTATGACGTTATTGATATTAATGAGCGATATTTGAGTTATGACGTTATTGAAATTAATGAGCGATATTAGAGTTATGACGTTATTGAAATTAATGAGCGATATTTGAGTTATGACGTTATTGAAATTAATGAGCGATATTAGAGTTATGACGTTATTGAAATTAATGAGTGATATTTAAGTTATGACGTTATTGATATTAATGAGCGATATTTGAGTTATGACGTTATTGATATTAATGAGCGATATTTGAGTTATGACGTTATTGAAATTAATGAGCGATATTTGAGTTATGACGTTATTGATATTAATGAGCGATATTTGAGCTTAGACATTAATGAGTTAACACGTTCACTGCGTATCTGGATATAGCTGGCATTTCTCTGTATATTAATGACAGTTATATTAATAAATCTATAAGTTGAAGAAGAATAATTGTATTAGTATTTATTAGCATTTTTAAAAATACAATAAAAATTTGCATTCGGTACACGGGTGTCCCGATACGCAACAGTGTAATCCCACATATGGCCCGAAACGCAGTGAACGTGTTAAGTTTTAATTTGTTGATCCTTCTCATGGTCATCTGAGACAGTCCTACTAGTTGTCCCATAGGTGGTCAAGTAGGTCCCTTAGGTGGTCAAGTAGGTTTCACCCCCACCAAAAAACTGAAAAGATACAACAACAAAGTTAAGCTCTTCATTTTCCTCTAACACAGCAGTATCGCCTGTTAGACACATGTTTGTGACATCATTTTTATCTTTTCTTGTGACCATATGCGACAGTCTGTTATTTTTCTGTTTGCCTGGAAGCATTGTACTTAAAACTGTTCAAACGCTTTAGCAGAAATGTTACAGGTACTCACAGATAATGAGTTACTTCAGTCTGCCATAAAATAGATAGTTTTTTAAACTGAAGACTTGTTCACTATAGAGGCTACTACTTTACTCAGGACACTACATTCATTATACAGGATTTCATTAAAGAGGAATTCTTCAACCTTATAATATAACGGGAAATAACATCTGTATAAAAATCTAAACTTCTGTATAATCGAAAAATTACGAAAATCAATATATATGTAGATATAACAATTTCTTTTGGTTTAATATATTTTGTAGTGACAGTGATTGCTATCGTACTACTGTCGTAAGTTACGTTACGACATTTCGTAAAAGTTACGCCACTTGCCGGTCGAATGACTTCAAAAGTAATTTCACCTCTCTACTTTGAACAACTTTTGCAGAACTTTTTATTGAGACAATAACTAGTTATCTAATTACCACTGTCTCTATTTAGTGACTTTGCACATAGGCTAAGTTACGAATTATCGGTCAGTTCCACATCTTCGGTCATATAAGGAAAAACTATATATTGATAAAAATTATTGTTATCCATTATAACCGCAGGTATCATGGATACCAATAAAAATAAAAATTATATAATTATTATTATATTGTTTTTTCTTATATAACTGAAGATGTGGAACTGACCGATAATTCGTAAATTCCCTACATATGTTTTTGTTAGTTAATTATACAATATATTATTAATGATTGCTGTTAATTTCCAAAGATTGCTCTAAATTATTATAGCATTTACTTATCTGTTAATAACAGTGACATCTCTAGGAAAGGATGTGGATAGCATGAGCTGAATACTTTATTAGTTCAAATGTAGGTACTTGATATCTTAATGAATATACTTTGTACTGTTTTTTCCAAAGTTATTGGACATTTCCACATTTTCGATCATATAAGGAAAGTATATAATAATTAATTAAAATAACGAGTTAATGTAATAATAATTTTATACCAATTTTTTCTTACATGATTGAAAATTTGGAACCGTGTGATAACTCTTATAGCCCTATATCACACTATACATATACGTTATACATGTCATGTTCTTCATATAGATCACTATTTTTCTCTTTAGCTACGTGTTTACAACATGACTAAGGTGTTCTGTGTGGTGTAACAGGAGAAAAGTCAGTTGCTGCATTTAAAATAACACAGAGTTATTACAGTAATTCTCCTGGTAAATTTAAAGATTATTTTATTCACTTTAGATAAGTGAGCTACTGTATATAGTTTTAATGATACAATTTGGATAAAATTATTACCCTTAAAGGTCCTCTCCAAGCAAAGTTTTTTATTACTTAAATCTACGAGGTTAATGTTTCTTATCATTTTAATGCAAATCCCATCAAATTTGATAGCATATTTTTAATTTTATATGCTTTTAAAGATTTTTATAATCCAAACTCTACAAAACCTACTTTACTTCCGACTTTCTAATTTTCAGTCTGAAGAAGAAGAATGTACACCATTTGTTTTGATTGTCAACTAGGTATTTGGTTTAATAAATCTATTTATTATTCGTTTAAAGGTTTAAATTTGGATAAACTTATTATAGAAACGTTTATACACTTGAAGAATCAATGAATATCTTCAAAGAAGGCCAAAATCGCATTGTTTGTTTAAAAATCTAAATTTGAAATCAAAACAAAGAGTGTACAATCTTTTCTCTCAGCGTCAGGTTGGAGATTCGCTCGATTGTTGCTCACAGAGTATTAAAAAACTTCAGAAAGCAAATAATAAAATAAATACTGAACCGAATTGTATGCGGTTTGCGGAATAATGATCGTAGACCTTAGTTCTATATTATTATGTTATAAACTCACTTTTTTCCCGGAGCCTGGAGAGGACCCTTAATTATTAAATTAGATATCCTAAATAACTGAAAACAGTAACTTTAAATGACTAAAAGAAATAACTAAAAGATTTCCCTAAATAACTAAAAGATGTCCCTAAATAACTATAAGATGTCCCTAAATAACTAAAAGATTCACTCTAAAAAAGTTAAACCATTAGTCGATCACTCTTGATAACTAAATTAGTTACCATAAATCATCAAAGTCATTAAAAAGTTCCCTTAAAATACCTTACCCATTTTACCTGCAACAGCTGCACTTGCATTGGTAATTAGTCAGGTGTTACCTGCATTCAGGTGAATGCAGGTGAGTGGCATCCATGAGCTGCACAGTGCACATACTGTCAAATTACGCGCATGCGCATACTTACTGTACCTATAATCTCAGCTAAATTATCATGTTACTATTTTGTTCGCTCTCTGTTCATTTTTAGTTCATTTTGTTAGTGTTCTTTTTAATTAAGTGTTCTTCATTTGGTCTTCAACATTGTATGTATTGTAAATGTGCAATTTAAATTATTGTTGCTGTTTAACTACAAAAATAATTAAAATATCATGCAAATTATTATTGAAAAAAAAATAGTTTTGAGTTATTTTCAATTTGATTTTTTTCTATTACTATATTTGTTTATATTTTTAATTGATAACGTATGTTTTTCTTGTTTACTAAACTGACTAAAAGTTACTCTTTTGTACAAAATAACGTATGTACAAACAGAGTTACAGTGTATATAATATGAGAATAATTTGTCTGTCTGTCCCAAGCCTTTGATAATTATAAAGGAAAAACTAATAATTTGTGACCATGGCTAATATTAACAATTTAAAAATAATCATAGATTTTACTTTTGCGTTTAAATTTGTTTAGTTAAATAACTTAAATCAGTATACCATATAGCATTAGTAATACTTGCATTATACATATATGTAATCATGTAACCTTATACCCATTATATAATTGACTTCTCAATGGATGAGCAACAGGTACTGTACTAGTTTGGATTCTAATCGTATTATTATCATCAATTATATTATTTAATTGACATCACTTTATTTTCTATTGTTATCGTTTATTTTCTATTGCTATCTTTTTTATCTTGATAACAGATATCACTTTTCAATTGTGTTGATAAGAAAGTACTCACCTCAAACAAATTATTTTATTGCTAAGAGTTTTTATGGTTAGGAGACATTGTTTGCTAACAATAAAACAATGCGGAAAGTGGAAGTGACTTTATTCAAATATTGGTAATTATCGTAATAATAATATTATACTGTACATGTTACTATTTCAAACACAACAATGTTAAATAGTAAATAAGTTGTTTTGTTTTATATTTATAATATTAACCATAAGATATAATCTATTGTATTCAAATTGTAAATAATAATGCAATTTTTGGGGAAATTAGATACACTATTTAACGGAAGTGAAATGGAAACTATTCTTTGAATTTTCTTTCTTATGTCATTTTAATACATAACTACAAATAATTTATCTTATAATATATTATTACCTTTGCAAAATTGCAGAGGGTTGTGTTTTGATCGGCATTACTTATTTTTTTGTATACATAGTCTTATTCTTCGCATTACCCAAAGTATTCAATCAAATTACGTGGAACCATTTGGTTAGATTTTGGGAGTGATCCTGTCGATTGGTCAAGTTCACGAAAAGGTCAAAATCGATTGTAGCGGCGACGAAAATATGCGCTCTAAGTGTGCCCGTTCCAGTTGTTGTATGTTTATAATATATAATGTAGATTTAACTAAAGTTAGATACGTTGGAATACTCACATGTGTGCATTTTATTTATTACATTATTTAATGCTTACTACTATTTCATTATTGCATTCAAACTCTTTTATTGTTTACATCTGTGCCTTCATGTTAACACCTGTGTCTCCATGTTAACACCTGTGCCTTCATGTTAACACCTGTGCCTTCATGTTGACACCTGTGCCTTCATGTTGACACCTGTGCCTTCATGTTAACATCTGTGCCTTCATGTTGACACCTGTGCCTTCATGTTGACACCTGTGCCTTCATGTTGACACCTGTGCCTTCATGTTGACACCTGTGCCTTCATGTTGACACCTGTGCCTTCATGTTGACACCTGTGCCTTCATGTTAGCACCTGTGCCTTCATGTTAGCACCTGTGCCTTCATGTTAGCACCTGTGCCTTCATGTTAGCACCTGTGCCTTCATGTTTACACCTGTGTCTTCATGTTAACACCTGTGCCTTCGTGTTAACACCTGTGCCTTCGTGTTAACACCTGTGCCTTCGTGTTAACACCTGTGCCTTCATGTTAACACCTGTGTCTTCATGTTAACATTTGTGCCTTCATGCTAACATCTGTGCCTTCATGTTAACATCTGTGCCTTCATGTTAACACCTGTGCCTTCATGTTAACACTTGTGCCTTCGTGTTAACACCTGTGCCTTCGTGTTAACACCTGTGCCTTCATGTTAACACCTGTGTCTTCATGTTAACACCTGTGCCTTCATGTTAACATCTGTGCCTTCATGTTAACACCTGTGCCTTCATGTTAACACTTGTGCCTTCATGTTAACACCTGTGCCTTCATGTTAACACCTGTGCCTTCATGTTAACACTTGTGCCTTCATGTTAACACCTGTGCCTTCATGTTAACACCTGTGCCTTCATGTTAACACTTGTGCCTTCATGTTAACACCTGTGCCTTCATGTCAACACCTGTGCTAATCACATATTCATAATAGTAAGTTAATCTCCCAAATCAGTGCAAATAGTCATTATTTATTGCTTTGATCCCAAAGAAAAAAGTCACTTTATATATGCATTAATTAATTATTTTCTTTCTGGTAAAGAAATGTTCGAGTTTTGGGACAAATAAAATTTTTATTTGACTCAAAGATTTCTTTTCTTTGAGTCAAATAAAAAATACGATTTAAATTTTAGAATTTTCTTTGTAACAAATAAAATTAGTTATTTATTTCAAATCTAGGAGTGGTTTAGGAGAAATATATTATTTATTCTCCATAAAGAAAACTTTTCATTGAATAGAATAAATGTTTTCTTTGCAATAAATGTATCTTTCTTTAGTATAAATGCATCAAAGATTTAATATAAAGTAATATTTATTTAAACCAATAAATTAGTATCTTTATTTATAATATAAATATTCTTTACATATAATAGAGCTTTCTTTCACTCTAATATAATGTATATTTATTAAAAAGTAATAATTTCTTTTATACTAACAAACTGGTTCTTCTTCCTAAAGACTTACATGCTTTACAATAAATATTTCTTTCTTTGAAGATAGTTTTGTAGATAGATTGGGGAAGAAATAACATAAATGAAGTTTTATATGCAATATATTGAAATAACATAGCAATGAAATTACACTCAGCAGAAGCATAAGATCTTCTTCCCATTCAAAAGATGTATTTCTCCACACATTCACCCTATTCTTGATCTCCTACAGGTATAGGTGAAGCATACCTCCAGAATATATGAACTTGATATTCATCATCTGTAGAAAAAAAAATCACTTTAAATTAACTGTTTCATATATCATATCACAATAATAGATCCTAATGTATTGAATAAGTTGGCTTAGGTATAGGTAGCTATAACACACCTGAACAGTTGATCAGAAATTTTTGTGTCCTCTTAGAAATTTTTCATCCTTTTCAAGACTTTAGAATAAAGTTCAGTGCACTTTCTCCCACTTGTGTGAATGTAGTCAGTCTTTTTCTGTAGATATAATGCAGTGAAGTTCCACCTGAAAATAAAAATTAAAGGTTTAAACAAAGTTAACTTCATTTCATATAATTTAAAGACAATACTGCATCAAACATTAAATTTCAGGACTCAGGCAACTTAATTAATTCAAAAGAAATTGAAAACAAATGAATTATTTCACTATTTGTTAAAGAGGTTTTTAAAATATCCCATATTCTGCAGAGGATTAAGAGGAAATATAAGTTATATAACTATCTCAATTGTGACAATTTCCCCAACTAATAGAGTATGAGAATCCTAGCCAAGTAATTGCCAATAATTTGGTTAGGATAAATAAATCTGGAGAGCTACTCTGCATCAGCATCAGTGTGATATTTAACTATTATCATTGATTTTTGATTTTGGGAGCTGATGATTCCAATATTAATCATATAAACACAAAAAAAGTAATCTCTGCTATTGTGAACACTTTACCAGTTTCAACAGATTGGCTTAGAAATTCCTAAGAATTAGGTATCTTCAAATTTTCAAATATAAATTAGATCTTATCAAATCATTAATAGCCTTATAAGTAGCTATTAGGTAGAAGTTTAGGAGCAATAGGTAATTTAATTTATATTGATTCAATAGTAAATAGTTTTTTTTCCTTTCTACACATATCCACCCATTTTTAATTCAAAATTTTATTTTTTTATAGGTAACTTGGGAGCTAAAATAATGAAATTTCAGATTTTTTAAATTATCACTAAGTTTAGAAATATATTACCCTGCTCTGAATAAAGTGACCATATGACTTTTGGTGATTTAAATTTGTGATAGTTACTCTCAGATGAAAATTCAAAAATTATCACTGATTATCTCTCTGAAATTTTGAGTATATAAAAATTCCTTCAGCTAAATTAATGGTAACATAGGATTCAATTAAAGATATTCTTCAATGGTTCTAAGATATCCCTAAGATATTGTTTAGGTTCACCTCAGAAACTCTTTGAAAAATGTTCCATATTTTGCAGACTGGCACTTTGAAACACTGGAGCCACAATCTTAACTGAACTCTAGTTAGCCTAAGTAAGGTAGTTAACAAACTTTATGTCATTACATACAATATATTGAATAATTGATAGTACTACTAGTTAAGGTAAACATTACAATAACAACAAATAGCGATTAGGTATAGGTAGCTTAGGTTAGGTAAATACCTAAACAATAAGAGTAGGTAGGGCTGGGATATAAAACTACCTACCTAACTTATTTCAGGCGCAGTGAGATAGATTTTCAGTTAAGTTGTAACTTACGTTAGCCTAGTTCATTACTAAAGGGTAATGAAAGGAAGAAGTCACCTATGAAATAGCATTTAAATTTCTCAAGTAAATAGGTAGCAGGACACTGTGAACCTATGAATACCTAGTTACCAGTATTAACCTTTATAATTAAAGGAAAAATGCTGACAAGTTCTAAAAACTATGCTTTGCCAACTAATAATTCAGTATAATTATATAAATAAATGAAAATATCTAATTTATATACGAAAGGATTCATAACTGAGCAACTAACTGAGAACCTACCTTGATCACTTCAACGAACTTATGATATGACGCTCACTTCAGAAAAGCCCGCGAAAATTTCAAAGCAATATTTCGATTTGAGACAATAACAGAACAGATTTGTAACAAAGAAATATTCGACTCATCAGTGAAAAAGCTTTAAGAGAAATAAATAAAAGGTTAATAGGAAAGAAATATGCATCAAAATGCATCCAAAGAAAGCTACTTTCTTTAATCTAAAGCTCTAGTAACACTTTCAACCAAAGAAAATAAATTAAAGAAGATAGTTTTTCTTTAAAATATGCTTCGATTTCTCTGTGTGCATGCACTGTGGTTAAATGAATGAATAAGAACTAAAAATGTATGATTTTAAATAAATTAATATCACTAAAAGTGTATGGTAATAAATGAATGTTTTTCACTAAAAGTGTATAGTAATGAATTATTGTATTCTAATAGAAATGTATATTGTATGGTAATAGATGAATTATTTCTCTTGAAATGTATCATATATAATCAGATTCATGTATCTATTAATATACAATTCTCATTTTTCCACTCTTAGTACATCATGTCTTAGCTATGTTGTACTCTTTTACTACTCAAATTTCCAAAGCATTTTAAAACTAAAGAGTGTAACCTTTCAAAGAATGTTTGTTATTGTATGGAGGTACCTAAGAAGGGTTAAAAATGCCACCCCTCGACCCTTAGGGCCAAATTTCAATGACTTGTACTACTATTTGTGCTTGAGTAGTGGGGTAAGTGCCTAGTTATTGGACGACTTTACAGTTTCGATCATATAAGAAAATATACATTGATTATTATTATTTAATCTATATTTTGTGTTTTTTTTTTTTGTTATATGATCTGTATGTATGATGGCGCTGTCTCTTTCTTTGCATTGGCTATCATTTAAGAGTCACAACTCTATATATAACTCATTGTAAACTATAATAAATATCTCTGTTGTTCAGACAATATATTCACTATTCAGCAATAATGTAAAGCAAAATTGGCGCAATTCATTCCTACATTTCTGTGTATATTTAATCAGACCCTTCACCCTTACTTAATAAAAATTATTTTCACTTATAACACTCTTATTTTCATATTATTTTCCTTCTATTACCCCCCCTCCCTCCCCCTATCGTAGTTATTTACCTTGGTATTTGAATGTCACGGCGTATTGTATCAGACAGTTACGGCGAATAGTTTTAACGCATTACTGACTCTATTTCCAGTTTGATGCACTGGCCCTATCGTCACTTTGAACTCTTGTCTTGTATAACTTGCTAATGGAATAATTTAGGTAGTAATATGCATTCATTTTACTTTAGATAATGTACATTGTTTTAGGTCAGGGGTGGGCAAATGCAGTACTCAGTTTTATTTTGGCCCTCAGCGTGGCACTCGTGCCCACTCGGGAAACGGTGCTTTATTTTCTTCCAAAGAAAATTTAGAATTTTTAGCCCTGACTGCTCTATAAATTAAAAGGATAATATAAAAAGAGTATGGTCAACTAATTGAAAAACAGTATATTTGTTGTGATCACCTGAGTCACAACATAAGCTACCTATTTTAATTTATTAATTAAGATTCAATGATGTCTTTCTTTTAATTCAAATGGCTAATTATTCACTTTTCCAATTTTCTGTTATTTGACTTCCATTAATTAAACTATTTTCCAATTCTATATTTTCTCTCAATTCAATGCCTATATAAGTTGGAGATGGATACAAGCAATGGACTAAATATTAATTTATTCATTACTGCTTATTATTAATTGACATTGATTATGAATTGCAATATTAAGATGATTCGAAAATTAATTTATAAACCGAAAAATGTTTTTACCGAAAGAATTATAAACCTTATTACTAAACTAAGAATCCAGCTTCTAAAGTAAATAAATGACAATGGCTGATTAGACCTATTTAATTACATAGAACCTATAACTCTCTGCTCAATTATTATCACGTTGGTTATTTACTCAACTTTTAATTGTCGTCCGATGAATGTGTGATTAATACCCCCGTATGGCTTTAGTATTACGTGATCTATAATTTGTCACTGATAATTCACTTCACCAATAAAGTTATTAGATGAAAGAAAGGAACAAGGGAAAGGACGTCCGATTGTCCCGAGAGCCAAGGGTATTAATGAGGGTAGAGGGAAAGTTGTCACCCGCACAGGGCATTAGGACTAGCACCTCATGATATAACTACTCTATGAGGTACGCTCGCAAAAGAGACGAAATTGAGTTTCTTCTGCGCAGCCCCCCTCGTGACGTCATAGAGGATGGTATTTCGTATTTATTTTTGTCACTCGTACAGCAAATTCATTTTGAAAGTATCAGTTATCATAGTTTCTTTTTATTTATTTAGGTAATATTAAGCTATCAGAAAAATGGTAAATAAGATATAATAAACATAAATATTAATAAATAAACATCAATTAATTGAATTATTTTTCATTTGGTTCAGAATGAGTGTTTTCTATTATAAATAGTCTCAGGGACTTTGTTGAGTTATTAGACATGATTTGGTACAATTATGAACATGTGGGGATTAATGACACGAAGAAATAACAGCTCTCAAATGTATTTCAACTTGACGAAATCAGTGTGCGTGACAAACTAACTAACAAACAGAGAACGCAATACCATAATAGAAAACTTCCTTGAAGAAAACTTATCAGAGCCCAGGGGTGATATATAAGACATGAATTAAAGTTGATTCTAATAGAATTAATAACACCGTGATTTAATATATTTTACACGTCATGAAATTTTGTAGGTAGATCACATAAATATAACTTTAGTGGTCTTTTTCCTTGAAATAGCGTGGTTATCATACCATGCTAGGGTCACGCAGGTAAATTGCGGCTCTCTACAGAGAGTCTCTAAAACATTCTAAATCGAAATACATTAAAATGTTGCATAACTATCAAAAGAAGTGCAGAGCATGCTATAACTTATCAATTTAAGTTTTGAACGAGTGTTTTGAAGCTATGATATTCTGTTGTTAGAGGCCGAAGTTAGTAAGTGTTCCGCAATTTACCTGCTTGACCCTATATTGCCATACCAAATACATGTAAATATACGAAATAAAAATAATTGTAAGTAGGTAAATACGTATTTTAGACAAAATAAGATGACATATTCGTAATTCTCGTAAAATTCTATATGTGAATGTCATGAAAATGGTATGTAGTAAGCTGTATTTATCTATCATTAAATATAAACAAAATAGCATGGTAAAGCCTCACTTCTATGACGTCACAAAATACCCAGGTAACATTTGAATATTCCGGGAATATTCCATTCGGATTTAATGTTCCCCAATATTCCCACATTCCATACTGATGCTCCCGGAATCTTCCTGGAACATAAGAATGGAATATAATTCCAATTGAATATTCAGGGAATGTTCCCTCAAGCTCATTAAATTCATAACATGTAAATTCATTTTTATGAATGTTCAGGGAATACTCGCTGAACATCAGTAAATTTATTCCATTTTAGAATCTTTTATGGAATATTCAGGGAACATTCCCTGAATATTGACCAACCTTTAAATAATTCTATCAATAAAGTATTTCAATGGAGTATTCGAGGGATATTCCCTGAACATATGTTTATTCATACTATCTTCTACAATTTAATGAAATATTTAGGGAACATTATTGGAATATTGGAAAAATTGAAGATAATCCTAAACATTCATCTCTTCCATGGGAGTATTCAAGGAATATTCCCTGAACATGAAATTTTCGAACTATCTTCTACAATTTAATGGAATGTTTAGGGAACATTCCTGGATTATCGGATAATACTTTAAATAATTATAAGCATTCATCTCTTCCATGGGAGTATTCAAGGAATATTCCCTGAACATGAAATTTTCGAACTATCTTCTACAATTTAATGGAATGTTTAGGGAACATTCCTGGATTATCGGATAATACTTTAAATAATTCTAAACATTCATCTCTTCCTTGGGAGTATTCAAGGAATATTCCCCGAATATAAGATTTTCGAACTATATTTTACAATTTAATGGAAAGTTTAGGGAACATCCCTGTATTATTCACCAACATCCCTGTATTATTCACCAACATCCCTGTATTATTCACCAACATCCCTGTATTATTCATCAACATCCCTGTATCATTCACCAACATCCCTGTATTATTCACCAACATCCCTGTATTATTCATCAACATCCCTGTATCATTCACCAACATCCCTGTATTATTCACCAACATCCCTGTATTATTCATCAACATCCCTGTATCATTCACCAACATCCCTGTATTATTCACCAACATCCCTGTATTATTCATCAACATCCCTGTATTATTCACCAACATCCCTGTATCATTCACCAACATCCCTGTATTATTCATCAACATCCCTGTATTATTCACCAACATCCCTGTATTATTCACCAACATCCCTGTATTATTCACCAACATCCCTGTATTATTCACCAACATCCCTGTATTATTCACCAACATCCCTGTATTATTCACCAACATCCCTGTATTATTCACCAACATCCCTGTATTATTCACCAACATCCCTGTATTATTCACCAACATCCCTGTATTATTCACCAACATCCCTGTATTATTCACCAACATCCCTGTATTATTCACCAACATCCCTGTATTATTCACCAACATCCCTGTATTATTCACCAACATCCCTGTATTATTCACCAACATCCCTGTATTATTCACCAACATCCCTGTATTATTCACCAACATCCCTGTATTATTCACCAACATCCCTGTATTATTCACCAACATCCCTGTATTATTCACCAACATCCCTGTATTATTCACCAACATCCCTGTATTATTCACCAACATCCCTGTATTATTCACCAACATCCCTGTATTATTCACCAACATCCCTGTATTATTCACCAACATCCCTGTATTATTCACCAACATCCCTGTATTATTCACCAACATCCCTGTATTATTCACCAACATCCCTGTATTATTCACCAACATCCCTGTACTATTCATCAACATCCCTGTATTATTCACCAACATCCCTGTATTATTCACCAACATCCCTGTACTTTTGGTGGTTTTCGGCACCTCGGTAATTTTGTTCCAATTTAGCATTGTTTGTATTTTTTCTCTTTCTACAGCATCAATGAAAACACACAAAATTGGATGAATTTTACTCCGTAACTATTCAATGGCAGTGGAATGAGAATAATGTTCTTTTTAATAAAACAGAAATATAATAAATTATACAATATAAAGTTAACTCCCCTTAAATCAGCAGTTTCCTATATCGTTTTCTTCAGGGACCCCTGCATAGAAAACGATTTAGCTGTGGACCCCTGAGATAAAATGATATTTTAGCGCGTGTACTTGGGAGATTTTATCTAACTAAGTATTCAATTTAAAAAGTTTGTAGGTGGAATTTTAAAACTACAAATGTATTAAAATAAATCAATAAATAAAACTAGGTATTTAGTAATTACTACTAATAAAATAAAAAATAAATAAAAAATAAGTAGATCTTAATATTACTCGAAAACTATTAAACTAAATATGGGAATGCTTTTACTGGATTTAAAGTTGTTTTAATCATATAATTATAATACGTATCAATTAGTTGCAATAGTTAGCGACTGGAGCGTTGTTATTTGGTAGATGTCAAATCATCATAAGTGAGAGTCGTCAGAGAGAATACAGTGAGTGGGGTTGTGACAATGAATTGGTTACCCCAAAGTTACAAAGGTATATCACATCAGCAGAGTTAATTTATTTAGTTTACAAAAATAGGCATCATATACCCCCAAAATTATAAAAATAGACATGGACGAAAAGTCACACTTCCTCTGTTACGTCAGAAGTTAAACTAAACAAAACAATTCAGAATAAAATGAATTCATAACCACTAAAATATGAAATTAAACATAGTGATTCATATAAGTAATTAAACAGAAAACTGTAACTATCAAAACTATCCAATTCCAGACTTAGTGTCGCTGTTTATAGCGCGGGACCCCTTGCTAGAGGTTCCGTGGTGTGACCGGAGAATTCATCGTGGGAAATTTCGCCGTCGGAATTTTCGCAGCCGGAATTTTCGCCGTGAGGAAAATGCACCGTTAGGAAAATTCGCTGTGAGGAATATTTTAATATTTTTTAAATAATAATGTAACTGAATATATTTATTTCTATGTATGTTAATAACTATATGGAAATTATATAAATAATCATATATGAATAGACATATTATATTCCTATTTCTTCCTCATATTACGCTAGAATCGCAGCAACGAATATTTATATTGATTCTAAAATAGGAATGAATGTAATTTTTGTTTAGAGAGATCACATACACTCACAAGAGAGATATTTTAAATGTAGCATTCTCATCAGTGTAGGTACTACCTTCAAATATTTGTGTCATGCACAATAATTCAGATTGCAAGAGGTAAACCGTACAAAGTAATAACGAACAAATAAAAAAAAACAATAATTAGGTAGGTATAAACCATCAATAACTCAGAAAAGTACAACAATTAGAAAAGTTTTATCTTAAATTCACAACATTAAACACACAGGAACACTTAACACATCTAAGAGCAAGTGACGCACAAACCGACTAGGATTAGCCAAGACACAGCTGACTATCACTAGTCATCTTATTCATCTTTACTGAACATTTTTTAACTAAGAAATTAGCTTCGACTATTTAGTTCATGATATAACTACTCTATGAGGTACGCTCGCAAAAGAGACGAAATTGAGTTTCTTCTGCGCAGCCCCCCTCGTGACGTCATAGAGGATGGTATTTCGTATTTATTTTTGTCACTCGTACAGCAAATTCATTTTGAAAGTATCAGTTATCATAGTTTCTTTTTATTTATTTAGGTAATATTAAGCTATCAGAAAAATGGTAAATAAGATATAATAAACATAAATATTAATAAATAAACATCAATTAATTGAATTATTTTTCATTTGGTTCAGAATGAGTGTTTTCTATTATAAATAGTCTCAGGGACTTTGTTGAGTTATTAGACATGATTTGGTACAATTATGAACATGTGGGGATTAATGACACGAAGAAATAACAGCTCTCAAATGTATTTCAACTTGACGAAATCAGTGTGCGTGACAAACTAACTAACAAACAGAGAACGCAATACCATAATAGAAAACTTCCTTGAAGAAAACTTATCAGAGCCCAGGGGTGATATATAAGACATGAATTAAAGTTGATTCTAATAGAATTAATAACACCGTGATTTAATATATTTTACACGTCATGAAATTTTGTAGGTAGATCACATAAATATAACTTTAGTGGTCTTTTTCCTTGAAATAGCGTGGTTATCATACCATGCTAGGGTCACGCAGGTAAATTGCGGCTCTCTACAGAGAGTCTCTAAAACATTCTAAATCGAAATACATTAAAATGTTGCATAACTATCAAAAGAAGTGCAGAGCATGCTATAACTTATCAATTTAAGTTTTGAACGAGTGTTTTGAAGCTATGATATTCTGTTGTTAGAGGCCGAAGTTAGTAAGTGTTCCGCAATTTACCTGCTTGACCCTATATTGCCATACCAAATACATGTAAATATACGAAATAAAAATAATTGTAAGTAGGTAAATACGTATTTTAGACAAAATAAGATGACATATTCGTAATTCTCGTAAAATTCTATATGTGAATGTCATGAAAATGGTATGTAGTAAGCTGTATTTATCTATCATTAAATATAAACAAAATAGCATGGTAAAGCCTCACTTCTATGACGTCACAAAATATATACTCCCGCACGGTTGTGGGGGTTTGGGGAGAACCTGCGCGCGAGCATACCTGTTAAAAGTTATTATATCATGTAGCACCTCAAGGGGGGTGTAGGGATGGGTTGCGTGCCTTTTACACTGCCTACAACACTAGCTGTACAGTCTGCTACAATAGTACACTACCTATGTACCACACATACTATATAATATAAGCTCTGTAAGTTGTATCATAACATATTTGTAATTACCTTGATACTTTGATAGTAAATTTTATCCGTTATTAAGGTATGTTTTGTTTATTGTTACAATAGTGCCAGTGTTTCATTTATTTACCTCTGTCTTTTTTATCTAGATCAGTTAATTTTATAGCTTTCATACGCTTGTCTTGTGACATTCAAACACTGTGGTAAAAATTTATGAAATCATTTTTAATTCCCTTTTTTAATAAGTTAGGTAGCCATAGTAATTTATCCTGTGAATTTATGAGTTGCTTATTATTACTTAAAAACACAATGTGTGCCCACCCCTGTTTTAGGTATTAATATGCGTTCATTTGCCCCCAGGGGCTCTATCCTGAAACTGTCTGTGGTGAATGGAAGAGAAGGTGATGGAGTCCCTTGGGCTCCGAACTGTTGTAATTTGGATTATGAATTGTATTTTTTAGTTAGAAATTACTTTTTAGTTGAAATTTTAGAAAATATCGCTAGGGTTATGCTCTTAAACTACGAGGTCTTAAATTTTGTGTTAGGTATGCTCGTAGGTTTCATTTACTATCACCTCTTCATTTTCCTCCTCTATCCTTGAGTGCAGCCATCGGTGCTTGTGTCCCTTTTCGTAACATTCCTTGGTAAGTGACTGCATTCACAGAGTAGCTTTTCTGTATCCATCAGCTTGCCATCGACTTGTGGTAGGTGACTTTGTTCACGGAGTCACTTTCCTTTCGTTCTGCTTCTTCCAGCCCCTTGTAATTACTTTCCTTTTGACTTCAGCGATATGGCCTACGGCTCCGAAGCAGACGTTAAACCCCTACTATATTTATATTATTTACCCTGTATGTTCGTATGTACGTCACTAAAGTCTATACATACTCACTCTGTAGACTATAGTATATAGTACCTCAGGTAAAGTCTAACGGTGAAGTATTTCTTAATATGTAATTCCACCAATTGATTTATGTACTTGGTAACTGCCGATATTTTTTGCTCTTTCGAGTTTTTTTATTTTTTTGTAGTTTGAATCGAAAATATTTTATTTACTTAATTCATTTTAGTAAAGAATAAGAATAGTATCTAGTAATATATTTTTTGCTATTTAATTTTTTTTTTAATTCGTTATTAAAATATAGCTATATAATTTTTTTTTAAGTGATCGAAAGCGTGGTACCGTCTGATAACACGAAAACTACTCTATAGAACTATTTCCTATGAATTGCCTGAACATTTTAGAATTATCTTTTGAGAAATGTTATGGTAAATAGTTTGCGACTCCATTGCCAGTTGTACCTAGTAAGGCGATGGTATTTATTAACTGTCTCTAGTTTTTCAGTCCGTACTTTCTAATATACACTACACTGCCCCTCCAACTCTCTACTCAACTCTTTGACATTTTATTAATATTGGGTAAGTTGCGTTATTCCGACAGTTACACCATTTCGAACAATAGTTAGGGTAATTTTTTAGTATGTATCTATGATACCTGCAGATATCTGCAGGTATCATAGATACATACTAAAATAAAAATTGAATAATTATTATTAGATAGTTTTTTCTTACATGTTCGAAAATGCGGAACTGACCGATAATTAAAACTTACCCTAACTAATGTTCGAAATGGTGTAATGGTCGGAATAACGCAACTCACCCTTTATTTAGACTGTGGTCCTAGCGTGTGAAGTTTAATAATAAGTTCTAATATCTAGTGAAAATGGTGTAGTTATTTTGTAGGTGGTGTTTCTTAGCTCAGCAAATTGTGAGTGTGTGAATGCTTTGAACAATAGCTCAGGCCATCACACAGTGAACAACTAAACATTATACTCTCCATACCGTGAGAAACAAACACGCTATACCGAATGTTAATAACACTGTGTTAGTTAAGGTCTAGGGAAGGTTATAACTGTGTATCCTTTACTGTGCTATAAAGGACCCATGAGAAACAAACACAATAACTACCTTTTGGAGGACTGGAGTCAAACATTTTAGTTACTTACTGCTACATGGGACAGAAATAATAGTTATGTAGCTAGGCTTTCTAGTCCTTTACTCTTAAAGTATTAAATAATATAACTATGGCAATACCTATAGGTATTAAATGAATTGCTTGTATCCATATTGTAGCATTTGGCTATTATTTGTATTTTTTTTTTGTTCTAATAGACATTTCCTTGTCAGATTTTTATGCTTGTTTTTATTTCATTAATTAAATTTTATATGGGGGAATGCTGTGGGTGTTGAAATAGGTCAAGGTCAGATATTTCTAATTGACCTATCATGACCTGTGCTAACACCCACTTTCCGAGTACTGAGACGTTCTTCTACATTATTTATTTAATCAATCTACCAAGTGATTAAGTGTAACCTTCCTCCAATTTATCCAAACAAAGACTGTTGTAATTCTATTTTCTTCACGAGTTTTTATGTACATAACAAAAGATGATATTTAGAGATATGTTGTACACTAGGGAAAGTTCTGAGTTATCGAACTGTTCCATATTTTCGATCATGTTAGATGAAGTATATTTATAATAACTCATTATTTATAAATGTTTTTTTACATGATCGGTAATTCGTAACCGTTGATAACTCGTAACTTACCCTCCCAATTATCTGAGGGGAAACCTTGGCCCTCTTTTCATCGACTCTTTGTGTTGTTAAAAATAACAAAATTATCGATTAGAGTGATTAGTAACTGTGTCAATGACACTAATCTTAAACAAATGGGGTAAATACTCTATCGCCGTGACTACTCTATACCGTGACTACTCTATTATACCGTGAATACTCTATTATACCGTGAATACTCTGTTTTACCGTGAATACTCTGTTTTTCCGTGAATACTCTGTTATACCGTGAATACTCTGTTTTTCCGTGAATACTCTGTTTTTCCGTGAATACTCTGTTATACTGTGAATACTCTGTTATACCGTGAATACTCTTTTATACCGTGAATACTCTTTTATACCGTGAATACTCTGTTATACCGTGAATACTCTGTTATACCGTGAATACTCTGTTATACCGTGAATACTCTGTTTTACCGTGAATACTCTGTTTTACCGTGAATACTCTGTTTTACCGTGAATACTCTGTTTTACCGTGAATACTCTGTTTTACCGTGAATACTCTGTTATACCGTGAATACTCTGTTATACCGTGAATACTCTGTTATACCGTGAATACTCTGTTATACCGTGAATACTCTGTTATACCGTGAATACTCTGTTTTACCGTGAATACTCTGTTTTACCGTGAATACTCTGTTTTACCGTGAATACTCTGTTTTACCGTGAATACTCTGTTTTACCGTGAATACTCTGTTATACCGTGAATAC